>WOXC01008496.1:0-185507 GCA_011680675.1 Gymnobelideus leadbeateri | reverse complement strand
AATATTCAGTTCCACAAGTTTTTGAGTTCCAAATTTTTTCTCTGTCCCTCTCCTTCCCTCCCCCCACCACCCCCGATGGCATGTAATCCAGTATAGGTGCCATATTTACCTTGTACTATACCTTCACATTAAACATTAGTCATATTGTAAAGAAGAATTATAATCAATGGAATGAACCATAAAAAAGAAGAAACAAATCAAAACAAAACAAAAAAGAGAGATCAAATAGTTTGTTTCAGTCTGCATTCAGACTCTGTAATTCCTTCTCTGGATGTGGACAGCCTGTTCCATCACTGAGTCTTTTGGAACTGTCTTTTAACTTTGCATTGCTAAGAAGAGTCAGTCATTTAAGTCTATCACAGACATGTTTGTCTGTAAATTGCATACTATGTTCTCCTGGTTCTGATCCCCTCACCCAGCATTAGTTTATATAAGTCTCTCTAGGTTATTTATGAAGTCCACCTGCTCTTTATTTCTTTTTTTTTTTAAAAGCAATTGGGGTTAAGTAACTTGCTCAAGGTTACACGGCTAGTCATCATTTATGCGTGGGTGTCACTTTGAGCCGGATCTGATCTCCGGTCATCCCAACTCCGAGGCCGGCACTCTTACTACTAGCGCCACTAAGCGCCCTTTAGGGCAATTGAGGTTAAGTAACTTGCCCAAGGTTACACGGCTAGGTTTTTGTTTGTATGGATTAAGTGTCGGAGGCCGGCTCCGAACTCAGGTCCTTCTGATTCCAGGGCCGGTGCTCTATTCACTGCGCCACCTAGCCACCCCCTGCTCCTCATTTCTTATAGCACATTATTATTCCATTACATTCATACACCAGAACTTGTTTAGCCATCCGCCAATTGATGGGCATCCCCTTGATTTCCAATTCTTAGCCACCACAAAAAGAGTCACTATAAATATTTTTGTACATATGGGTCCTCTACTCACTTGTATAATCTCTTTGGGATACAGTGGGAGTTCTTTTCTTCAGTGAATTTTTGTACCTCTTTTACCATTAGGTCAATTTTGTTGTAAAATGGTGTTTTCTTCATTTGTGTGTGTTTGTGTGTGTGTGTGTCTTTACCAAATTATTGCCTTTCTTGTCATAATTTTCTTGCATTGCATTTCTTCTTACTTTTCCTCTACATCTCTCTCTCTCTTTTAAAAGCAATTAGGGTTAAGTAACTTGCTCAAGGTTACACGGCCAGTCATTATTTTTTATGTGTGGGTGCTCATTTTCTGAGGCCAGATTCGATCTCAGGTCATCCCAACTCTGAGGCCAGCGCTCTTACTCACTGCGCCACCTAGCCGCCCCCATCTCTTATATTTTTAAGTCCTTCTAGAAATTCTTTTTGGGAGGGCTTGCGACAAATTTGCATTTTTTTTCTTTGAAGCTTTGCTTGTAGCTGTTTTGACTTTGTTGTCTTCTTCTGAGCTTGTGTTTTGATCTTCCCTGTCACCATAGTAACTTTTTATACTCTGGTTCTTTTTTTGTTTGCTCATTTTTTCAGTCTTTTTCTTTTAACTTTATGTTAAAGTTGGGTTCTGCTCACCTGGGAGTGGGGAGGCACTGTCCCAATCTTTCGGCTTTTTGTGCTGCTATTTTCAGAGCTAGTTCTGGGGGTCTGCAAGTTTTCCATGTTTTCAAGGTGGTGTAATCTATGGAGGGGTATGGTCACTATTCTCTTGGTCTGAGTTCTGGGCTTTACCCAGGAAGGGCCGCTGCTCCCCTGTAGCCACAAACATTATTGCTACTCTTAACACCATTTCTTCTCTTAACCTAGAACTGCAACCAGTTCCCCTGCTTTTCTGAAGCTACAAGTGCTAGTGCTCCTGTTGGCCCTGGAACTGTCATTAGGGCCTCTGCTCCCTTGTGACCAAGCCCAAGGACTCCTCTCTACTCTGGAACTACAATCCAGAATGATGTATGGACAATAGAATTGCCAATCAATGCAAGTACCAGCAAAGGGTCCCCCATGATCTCTTTCTGATCACTTCTCTGACCCTTTACCACTTCTGGCCTGAGAGCTCCCAAATCTGCTGGTGCTGCTATCATGGCTGCCTCTAAGGCCCATCACTGGTGTTTCTGCTAAGGTCCAGGCCAATGCCCACAGCAGTGTTACAGACCTCTCGTAAGGGCCTCCTAAGCTGTCACAGGCTGGAAAAAGAACTCCGTCTGACTTTTTGTTGACTTTGCCACACCAGAATTTGATCTGCAGAATTATTTTAAATTGAGCCATCTTGGCTCCACTCTCCAATGTTCTTTCTACTACAGCATAACATAACCACTTAAGGAAAAAAATAAAATCTTCACCAAAATGAGTTTCTATACAATGTCAAGACTGTTGTCAAAACACGCCCCCTCCAAGATGTGGGTTTACGGCTAGTATTTCTGTAAGTTATATTTTCCCATGCTGGGGGTGGGGTGAGGAGAGATTTATATGTACTCAAATTCAGAAGAGATTTGGGTTCTAGTCCCAGATCTACTGCCTACTAGTTAGTTGTATAACCTCAAGCAAGTTTTTTCACTTCTCTCAGTTTTTTCACTTCTCCTCATTTGTCAAACGAGGGTGTTGGACAGTAGAGCCACCTATAACACCAAAGGTTAAGAAAACTGTTACTTAGATGCTCTGTTATAATATCCTTTCTCTTGAGACCTTTAAAAAAAAACAGATTGGGCTTAGTTAACCAGAGAGTCTCTTAAAATTCTTGTTATAATAGCTGAGTTCCAATTCCATCACCAAACTTCTACTCTCTTAGGGCTGCCATATACATATACATATGCCATATACATATATTAGACAGTGGCACAGAGTGATGGGCCTCCATCCTAAAAATTGGCTCAGTTTGCTACAAGGCTCCCTCCAAACTTAGTTTCATGTTCTTCCCTTTCCCCAGCACTTATTCCTGATCCTTGGCTGTCTACAGTTCCACACTTTGGCATCCCATCTAGAACTCCCAATGAATCAATGCTTTCCGCATCTTTCTCTTACCTCCCAACCTCTGAGAAGAACTGAAAAAGGAATAAAATACTCTGAAACAATTTCTGTCTCCAGAGAACCAAGAAAGGCCCACTCACCTATATCATTGCTTTGAGTAATTGTTTCAGTGAATTCTACCCTTTTCCCATTATCTGACTACACTGTTGGGTGACAAATAGCATTCTGTGGGAACAATGCCTCTCTGTGGAAGAGCTCTGTTTACACATGGTCAATAAAAGTAGGCGAGAGGCAGCGACCACATTTAATAGATGATTATGTACAAAAACATATCAAGCAAGCTTAACACGGTTTGTGTGCTTCTCTCATCTGTTTATGTCAAGTATGTGAGTCTGCCTCAATTCCAGGAAACTAAAACTGAGTGTTGTTGTTCTGTCTGTTTGTTGTTCTATAACAACTCACAAAATCATCTCCTAAGGTAAGAGGACTTACAATCTACATCATTGGAAACAGCACCTATTCTGGCAAAACATCAGATCTTTTAAAGAAACTTTATAAATATGTCTGGGCTGTAACATGCAGTAAGTATATTTTGGTTCTTTGCTTTCAATTCAGGGCACTCCTGTTGAGCCAAGGACTCACAACTTATGTGCCACTCTCAACTCTTCACTCTTACTATTCCTACGTATATACTCACTTGTCAAACACTGTTGTTTCTACCTCTACCCAAATCCTTTTTCAATAACCACACATTCTAAGTCAAACCCTTATCACCTCTTCCCTAGATTACTGAAATAATCAATAGCTTTCTTTTTCATCTTTTGGAGGGTAATTGGGGATAAGTGACTTGCGCAAGGTCACATGGCTAGTTTTTTTTGGTGTGTTAAGTATCTAAGGCTAGATTTGAACTCAGGTCCTCCTGACTCCAGGGCCGGTGCTCTATTCACTGTACCACATAGCCGCCCCCAATAGCTTTCTAATAGATTGGTCTCTCCCCTCTCTCCTGAATCTTCCACATAGTTGCCAAACTGATATTCCCAAGGCACAAAATGTTATCCTGAAAACATTATCCTCCTTCTTAATAAACTCCGCTGGCTCCCCGTGACCTCCAGGATTAAATATAAACATCTCTGTTTGACATGTAAATCTCCCTCAAAACATCCCCCCCCAATCTAATTTTCTATTTTCGATACACATCTCTCACCTCCATGGATACTGTACTCTAGCCAGAGGGTTTTCTTGCTTTTCCTCACACATTGTACCCTATTTCCCACCACTGTACCTTTCCACTGATTGTCTCTTTTAAAGGATACCATGAAGCTTTTCCAGATTCCCTCCCCACCTCCAGCTCTCAGTATCTTCTCTTTAAAATCACTTTGTAATTATCTTATACACATCTACAGGCATACACATCTCTATCTAACTAGATGACCTCAAAGAACTCTTTGAGTGCCAACATATGATTTAGTATGATGCACATGACATGACAGAAACAGTAAAGTTAGATCTGGAGGGGGAAAACTGGGTTCAGATACTGGATCAGACAATTATTAGCTGTGTGACCACTGGCAAGTTCCTTACCCTTTCAAATGAATCAATCAACAAGTATTTATTAAGGAGCTACAATAAGCATTTATGTGTGAGGGTTTAGGATATAGGGACAAAAATGAAATGGCCCCTTTTTACATCCTACTAGTGGGAAGCAACATGTATAAGTCGTCAGTTCTCTCTCTATCGTATTCTTCATGTCTATATAATTTTTTTTTCTCTTCTCACCATCACCACCACCATAGATCAGACACCTGGAATACTGCAATGGCTGCCTGACTGAAGTCCTCACCTACTTTAGTCTTTCCATCTTTCTAAAATATCTTCAATCTAGCTGCCAAATGGCTATTCCTAAAAAGTAAGGTTAATCATATCACTAGTCTTCCAGAGGCATCAGTGGCTCTCCTTTGTCTCTAGGATAAAAGATACAAACTTATTTAACATTTAAAGTTATTTACAACTTGACTATATAAGATATAAGATAAAGCCATCTTTTATTTCTGTGCTTTGGCACTCCAATGGTCTTTATCCTCATCTCTGGCCTCTGGAATCCCTACCTCCAATAAAGGTACACTGCAAGATTTACATGCTCTACAAAGCACTTCCAGATCCTGCCAACTGTTAGTGATTACCCTGAAATATAAAAATATTTTCTCATATACATGTCACACACATACACATATTTACATATGTATGTATGTATAGACACACACATATATATACATGAACAATACACATGCACAAGTATTTTTAACTGTCATTTTATAATATATATACAAATAGACATATCTAATTATTTTATCTTTATAAATGTATATGTGCACACACATATACATCTATATATTAGATATGTATGTTTTATATTTATAATGTACATATATTCACACACAATATACATATATCCATGTGATTTTTGAATATTTACTTGTGGGTATACATGCATATATATATGTATATGTATGTATGTGGGGAAAGAGAGAAAGGGGAGCAGAGAGAAAGAGAGAGAGAGAGAGAGAGAGAGAGAGAGAGAGAGAGAGAGAGAGTGTGTTAGTTTTCTCCCAGCAGAGTATAAAATCCTTGAGGACAGACACTTTTAATAAATACTTTTTAATAAATATTTTTAATAAATATTTTAATAAATATTCATTGAATTAAGCTGAAAATAAATTAACATGCATTGGAGAAATCTTGTTAGAAGACCCTTTAAGGCTATATTTTGCTCTGCTGAGTAAAATATTATTTTGCAGTCAACAAGCAATAAGCACTAGAATTCTGTGGGTTTTATATTTTCCACATTTATATCACTGTCAAGATGTAGCCTGCTGTAGAATATCTTTTGAGAAAGCCTTCCTATTTCCTTATCATATTTTTATCAAGGAAATATTTAATGCATGTATAAATTATTCTCACAAAAATTTTATACAAATAAGAAAGTAGTAAAATGGGTCAACAGTTATTAGTATTTTGTCAAGAGCCCTTGGGGGACGGGGGGGTGGTGGTGGAATAAGATTCATTATTTCCCCTCCCCAAGTGTTCAGTATCTTCTCTTTGTTTAGCTCTCTTGAGAATCTATCTTTCAATATCTTCGAAACAGTGCTGGAAGCAGAATGGACCTCCTCTAAGTATACCTGTTTTGATATAGTCACTCTTCCCATCTTTGTTTTCTTTAATATCAGTTTTATTTCTTCCTCTGTCCTGTTACAGCCAAAATTTGAAGAATAGATTTCAAACGTGATGGTTCCAATATCACCAGTAGTGAAAAGTTTAGTATAAAAATCTTGATTCATTTTTTCTACTTTTTGTCTATTACCTTCCTTCCAATTTCAGCTTAAAATTATCTCAGAGTGACGTTTCTTAATTGGGTCTAATGACAAGCATTCTGTGAATTTATTTTCCCTTTCACCACTTTATATTGTTTTTTGAGGCAATATCGTTCATAAGATTCTTCCATTTTCCACCATCAGGCTTTGGAAATAAGTTTATATCCCAACTGAATGTGAAAATGATCAATATAAGCAGACATACTAAATGGATTGAAAACTAGCTCATATCTTCATTTCCCTGGGTTCTAATATCTTATCTTGGCAAGGAGAACAAGTGTTGGTGGACTGATGTAGGTTCTAGGTTCTTTTATTCACATTTTGACAACTAATTTATAGCAGTTAAATAGGAAAAAGACAATGTAGATCCCTTTTTATGTATCCATTTCCCATTATTTAGCATCAACATGTTTTAAAATGTTATGTCTCCTGAATTTTATTCTTTCTTCTAGTTTGGCATTGCTATTGATCTTTACTATTATCAAGTCAATGGAAGCCTATACAGATGGCTGATTGTAAATGACTCTCACTTTGGTAATCGGTTGTCTCCTGTATTTTAAGATATAATCCAATATGTTTTTTTAATATGTTATTTGGTGTTTGTCATGTCTGGTGTCTCCCAACACTCTTTTTGAAGGAAGTACTAATTAAATATAAACATGAGGCTTCTTGTATAATCTAATCTATAAGCCTTTGACCTCTCATTTCTGGGTTCAGAGCCATGCTTTCTAATATATTTTTCCCAGCGTGCCCCTATGCATACCTTTGCATCGAAGTCACTTAGCATCAAAGTTGATTTAATTTGAAGAATTTATCAAATTCTTTATAGAATTTCTCAACATTTTCACCCTCTACCACAAATGCTGGTATATGTGCCATTGTTATTTTTATAGTGGCCTTTATGCTTAGATTCATCAGAAGAACTGCAATATAAGATGATCAAGGATCCCATTATAGGATACTTCTGGTTTTCTTTGATATTACCAGGGCAGGCAGGGGGAAGGGGAGAAGAGGCTGAAGATTACTGTTCTGGTTATCGGTTGAACTTCAGAGGGTCCCTTCCAATCCTAAGATTCTATAACTTTATTATTGTACTTAACTGAAAACCAAGAGGCCAATGCAATAAATTCCTGAATCCTTAACTCCCATCATAACGAACAAGAGGTCTCTTCTCTTGACTAAGACTAACCTTTCTGTGCCCTACATAGCTAATCCCATTGCTCCTATTATTTTATCCCTCCTCTATCACTATCATGAACACATTAGTTACTACTATATACTTAGGACAAGAGTGGACAAATGCGTGACTTCTACCTAAGCAGAAACTGATCAGGTCTCTTTTTGTGGTAAAAGGTAGATGCAAAGGCTTTTGACTCAATGTGCATTAAGACATAATACTTCTTTCAAGAACTATACGTGTCTACATGTACATATATAAAAATTCATTTTCTACCCTACTCAGATCTATATACACACACACACACACACACACACACACACACACACACACACACACACACACATACACTTTTCATTTATCTTATTATGGCAGAAATGGTTCTCCATGTTGTATAGAATATCTTGTGTAGCCTTCAAGAAACATAATTATATGATTAAACATTGCATCCCTTCCAGGAAATTGAAAGTATTATAATTATAACAAATATGGGGGAAAGCAAACAATGGGTAATCACTGTTGTTGACAAGGTTTTAAACTTCAGTCCAGTACTACATTCATCTCCATTAAATAGTAAAGAAATTTGTTCCTTAATCTAAATAGGTTCACATTAGAAATCAGGAAAATAACAAAACACTGATTGTCCCAAATGACCTTATTATTTCTTTAAATAGTGTAAAATGGCACAATATATGCAAAGTATATTGGAAAAGATTTTAGGTTATGTGTATATCTATGTATAGATATCCATATCAACCTCTGCCTCTATTTCTATCTCTATCTATATATCTGTACCTAGAGAGGTGATCTTGGAGTCAAGAAGACCTTTATTCAAATTTTGCAGCTTAAACATATAAGATTTTTTAATCTTGACAAGTAACTTAACCAATCCAAACCCCACAAAACTTTCTAAGATAATAAATTACAAAGCAGTGCTACCAATTTACTTTGGTATAAGAGGTTTCCTAATTGAAAAGTTCACTACATCAATGCAATCACACATCCAGACCAAATATATACACATCTTTAGTTACCATATTTTCATCAAGGATATCCTCAATGCAGGTACAAATTATTCTCGGAAATATTTTGTACAAATATGTGTGTATATGTACATATGTATGTATAGGTACATATACATGTATATGTATGTATGTGTGTATGTATGTATACAAAATCTCAGATACCCTGACGGAAATGGAATTCAGCAGCAAAAAAAATCCAAGAAATCAGGGGAAGGACTAAATAGAACCTAAAAGTTCATTCAGTAGCTAAGCAGAACATGGAAATTTGATCTGGCACAAAGTCTCAAATAATAAACTGAGGCTGGAGATATGAACAGAAAGAATTAGACATTAGACTCAATAAAGACTATAGGTAGAAAGATACCCAAGAAGTAAACACAGAAGAAGATATTAACTCTACAAAACATACAAGCAGAGTCTCAGGGGGAAAAAAAGTACTTGGTTATGAGGACTTCAAGAATGGCTAGATGAAATGAAGAGATACAAATAAAAGTATAAATGAAATAGAAGAAATATTTGAAGGAAGAATAAGTAATTTTAAATACTTTAGAAAACTTTAAGCAATGGAGAAAATTAAAATGGAACAAAAGAACTTAATAACTCCTAAAAACCACAAGAAATATTGGAACAAAAAAATTTGAAAAACAACAACATGGAAAACAGGTTAAAGAGAAATAATGTAAGAGTCCCTGAAAACAATGCCCAAACAAAAAACTTAGACACAAAATGTCAGGTAATCATAAACAAAAACTGTCCAGATCTATTAGAACCTGAAGGGAAAGGGAAAATAGAAAGAATTCCCTGATCATTTGCTGAATGAAGCCCAAATTGAAAACATTAAAGACATCCTGGTAAAAATCCAGAGTTTCTAAGTCCAAGAAAAAATAGTGCAATAAGCCATAAAGAAAGAACTCAAGTGCCAAGTCAAATCACACAAGACTTGGATGGAACTACTATTCAGGAGAGAAAAATTTTGAACATAATATTCTAAATGGTAAATTATAAAAGCTTATTAAACAAAACCATAAATGAGGTTCACGACCAGAATTTTAAAATATGAAGAAAGAAGTTGGAAGTATAGCATCTCATAATCCTCTTACCTGAATCATACCAAAGATGGCTGAATGAACACACACACACACACACACACACACACACAGAGTTTGGAAAAGAAACATATTAATCACAACAGAAGTACAGAAAGGGACAGGGGAAAGGAAGCAGGATATAAGAGGGACTTGGTTTGTGGAGGGAACAGCCAGAAGCAAAACAAACTAGCATCAGGGATAGATTGCATAGGGAAATTAAAGAGAAAAAAAGCATAAGAACCAGATAACAAGGTCTGGCCTCGCTCTTAAAGCCAGGAGAAGGGGATGACCAGGGTTGGCCCACACAACCTGCCTTCAAGGTATGCTGTGATGAGCAGAACACACTGTTAGGCAGTAATAACTCCTGGTTCAATACAGGTTTTCCTGGTTACTGATTATGCCCATTTCACCTGACGTTTTGCCCTTACTTTACCCCATGGTTAGTTAACGGATTATGTTTCCTGATCCAGTTTATGAAATCATAGGATCTAGATAAGGAAGGGTCTGTGGAGATCACCTAGTACAACCTTATCATTTGCAGACTGGGGTTGGGGTGGAGGTGGGGAACCTTACAGATCCTGTTTAGTTATCTCCATCAGCATGACAAGTGCTCCTTACTGGTTTTTTCTGGTTTAATATTCAGTTTCTGACACACAGACCATTGATCTGTAATCTCAACTCTTCATTTTGTATCGGCTCCCTGCCCTGTTTGAGACTCCCTGGCATACCCTGTAGCCAATAATTCCTCCATTTAACCTTCAACTAGCAAGCAAGTAAACTAATGGCATCTAGCACCCCCATTCTGGTCTTTCTCTTTAGGACTGAGCAACCCATGTATAATAGTCATATGTGGATTATACATATAATATTTTCAAAGTGATGTACAATTTATTGTTATCTTAACTGAAAGAAGTTGTGAATTTTAGTTAATTTGCTTCAATAATTGAAGAATCATCCCATGTGTACACCATTCACCAATACACATCACAAACCCCATAAGCCTTATAATAAGCCATCTTTATGAATTGTTGGGGTTAAAAAAAGCTCACCATCTGGTAGCCAGCCATCTGGAGATAAGATTTTCCAAACATGGTTGGCCTGGTCCTCAGATGACTGACGTACAGAGTCTGTCACCAGGCCCTACTCAAAGTCCCTCCTGCTTGGCAGGATATGCCAAAACTTGTGCTCCTCCTTCATATCCTCCAGGCACCATGCTAAGCACAGGGGACACTAAAAGATGCAAAAGATAGTCCCAGCCCTCAAAGAGCTTACAATCTAATGAGGGAGACAACATGCAAATAAATATATATATGTGTGTATACATATACACACATAATATACAGACAAACAAACAGATACAGCCATACGCAGGACAAATAAGAAGTAATTTAAAAGGGGAAGGCACTGGCATTCAGTGGGGTTAGGGAAGGCTTCCTATAGAAGCTGGGACTTTATTTGGGACTTGAAGGAAACCAAGTGGGTCAGTGAACGAGGAAATGGTTCCAAGATTGGGGGACAGCCAGAGAGAACACCCCAGGCCAAGTATAGGAGTAAACATCCAAGAGGCCAGTGTCACTTGGATCTAATTAAAGAATATGTGTCTGGAAGTGCAGTGTAAGAAAACTGGAAAGGCAGAAGGAGGCTAGGTTATGGAAGACTTTGAATGCCAAGCAGAGAGTTTTCCATTTGGTCCTAGGGTTGATAAGGAGCCACTGGACTTTATTGATACAGTTATACTCATTAAACTAAGGTAGGTGAGTATGAATGAGAAATGTTGCAAACAGTAAAAGTGGAAGCCAAAAGAGTTTTCTACTTATTCCTCAGTTAACTTGGAAATTAAAATTACCCAGAAAAGCACATTTTGGAACATTCTGGTTTTTACAGATTCTGTTTTACAAATTCTATTTACAAATGATATTTGTGATAGCTAAAAAGTAAAGTATGTTAGAGACAAACATGCACTTTAGATTCTTTAGACACCAGAATATGTGCAAGTACTCTCTCTACAGATGGAAAGATCTGTAGATAGATGATAGATAGATAGATAGATAGATAGATAGATAGATAGATAGATAGATAGATAGATAGACAGATAGATGGCTGGATAGATAGATGGATGGATGGATGGATAGATAGATAAAGAGGTAGAGAGATAGAGAGATAAATAGCCTCTGAAATCCCTTATAAACTCTTTTGAATTGAAACAGAATCATATGTTTTAAAACGCTCATAGATAATACAATGTTTTGTGGGCTTAGAAGAATGGAGGATGACCATGTCATTAAAAATTCCAACCACAGTAGGAAACAAGTAATTTAGTTTAATGGGGCTAACAATATAAATTAGAGCTAAATTTCTAGAGAACTCTTGGTACAGGTGCAGTTCAACCAAGCATGAAAGTCATATTTATAAACCACTTTAAGCACATAAGCCACCATATTAGAGGGAACAATCTGGCCTCTCATGTTATGAATAATCTGCAAATTCAGATCTGTGTGGGCTAAAACCATAAAAACATGTGGCACTGGAGAATAAGCACAGGATTGGGAGAAAAAAGCTACCCATTTACTAGTGGTGTGACCTTGGTCAAGTCATGCCCCTTTTCTAAGCCTCAGTTTTCTCATATACAAAAGGAGAGATAGACTCAACTATTTTCACAGATCTTTTTGACTTTAACTTTTTATGATTTTACATAATTTCAAAATATGTTTATTATTTAAGGTAAAGTTACAATAATCTTCATTTCCTTTTAAAGTGATGTACTGTATTTTGTGTAGTAGTAAAAAACAAGTCATAAAGTAAGTGGGCATCAATTGGGGAATGGATGAACAAATTATAATATATGAATGTTATGGAATATTACTGTGCTCATAAGAAACAAAAGATATGAGGAATCCAGAGAACTATGGGAAGACTTAAACAAGCTGATGCAGAAAAAAGAAAGCAGACCCAGAAGACAATAAATACAATAATGTAAATGAAAACAAAATTAAAAGACAACAACATTCAAGTTCAATTTAATAACCATTAATAATCAATTTAATGATTTCAGAGAACTAGTTTTGGAAAACAGTTCCTTCTCTTCCAAAGAACTATTGTGGAGTATAAGTTAACAATGTTATAAAAAGTCTGTCGATGGAGATTGCTATATCAGATAGCTTTATGTAACTTTAAAAAAAATAAAGGTATAATGAGAGGATCCTGGGAAAAGACTTTGGTATAAATAGAAAACATATCAACAAAAAAATCTTGTTATTTCTTAAGTAAAATGATAGCTGCATAGATATAGATACAGATGTAGATATATAGATGCATACATAGATAAAGTACTGAAGAAACATTCAAGATTGAATTTCTATAAAATGTGGAATTAAATATATCATGAAAAAACTTTCTATGATTTCTAAACCTTTTTTATCAGTGCATTTGTATCATGAGATGAAACTGGAAACAGATTTAATTATTTGTGGTAGAAGGCAGCATGGTATCCAAAAGAAAAATTATCCTAAGAATCAAAAGACCAAGCTTTTAGGCATGTCATTAAATATCTATGGGACACTGGACAAGTTACATAATGTCTCTGAGTTTTAGAGAGTAGGATTAAGTCCCTTCCAACTCCAAAAATCTATGCAAACATTTGGAAGTGCAATTTGAAAATGCTATCACTTATCATGTATTCTTAGTTATTAGAAAAAGTGTGATTTCTTTTGTCTAGCATTTTGGAAAAGTTGGAATTCTAAACTGAAGTCAAAACCATATTTTGAGATGCAGAACAGGTAAAAAAACAAAAACAAAGCATTTCAGTCAAACAATTTTCCTGTTACCTGATTATGATATGGTGCCCATCCAATCACCAAGCCTGTCATTTATCACAGGATCAAGTGCTTTTGAGGTTCAGCCGCTTACTTTGTACTGCTTAAAATATATTTAGGACCTAAATGAGTATTCTCTCGAGCTCTTTACTTATCCAGTCACTGTTCCATCTTTCTCCTCTCCTTCACTGATAACTTCTTGAAAAAGGTATTTACATTTCACATTCCCAAACACACACTAACACTCTTCACCCCTTTATGATCTGGCTTTCACCCCATCTGTTCTACTAAAACTGCTGTTTCAAAGGTCACTAATGTCTGCCTAATCATCAAATCCAATGCTTATTTTTCTGTATCTTCATCCTTCTTGACTTCTTTGCAGTACTTGACCTCACTGACCATCCCTTCCTACTGGCTATTCTCTCCTCCTTAGCCTTCAGAGATACCTGTGTTAGAAAAAAAAATCCCTCAAATAAGTACATTCCCAGCCAAATCACTTTTCTGTTGGAATCTGTGTAAAAGGTTAAGGAGGAACATCAAGGCTCTGGAAAATAGATTAAAAGTGGTAACGACTTAGAAAGATATATATTTCAAACTACTTAGAGTAATTGTCTATATGCCATGTATTTAAGGTAACAGACTAAGTTAAGGAAGTTTTTTTTTTTTTATTTACTTCAGATATTTGATGTGTATTTTTAGTTTACCTATGACAAGCTAGAAAGGACCAATCCTTAGAAGGTATGGTCAGAGCAATTGAATGACTTTAGGAAAATGATTCTCAAAGGGTACAGCATAAGTTAAGTGATTCTTGTTTTGTTTGATAAAGCAAAATGCTGATTGAACTTTTACCTTGAGTTCTCTATACGTTCTATGGCATTGTAGAATTTTGCATTATCTTGAAATGCTATAAACAATAACTTCCTGAATCATGCAGTTGCTCCATATCAGTTCCTCTCTCTAAACAAAGATGCTTAGCTTAGAGTAGTCTAAATTAATAAAATTTTATTCTGGCAGGCTTGTGCCGGCAACACAAAATACAAAATTTTGCAGATTTATGAAGGAATCAGAGAAATTGAAGCTTTGTCTGATCTAATAATACTTTTCATTTACTTAGTTCTGCTTTTTTTTTTAAAACTACTATCACAAACATTATTTCATTAGCTCTCTAAACCAACCATGAGAAGTAATGGCACCGATTATTGCCTGCATTATATAGATGAGGAAAAAAATGAGCCACAGAGAGATTAAATCAAGTGCCCAAGATCACACAAGAGTTGGGGAAGGAGATATAACTCTGGTCTTTGGATTCCTAACACCTAACCATGCTCCCTACTACCCCATAGGATTGGTTCAAGTCAATTGAATTCAGATGCAAGACAATGTATTAGGTGCTGGGAATACAAAGACAAAAGTGCAACAGTGAAAATCAATATATTATATAATAACTGGTATTTATGTAATACAAAGGTTTACAATGCACTTTGCCTAGGGGCAGTGGGGAAAAGAATACGTGCTTATATAGAACCTACTATGTGCTAGGCACTGTGTTAAGCACTTTCCAAATATTATTTCACTTGAAACTCATGATAACCCTGTGAGATAGATGTTATCATCCCCATTTTACAGTTGAGTAAACTGAGGCAAACAGACGTTAAGTGACATATCCTGGGTCACACAGTTAGTAAGGTTCTGAAGCCAGATTTAAACTCATGTCTTCCTGACTCCAGGCTCAGCACCTGGAATCATTCCTTGCTTCTCCACACTCAGGTCTCTCTGGACCCTCACCCTACATGGGAATGACACAAATGGACTAATCTAAATGTCTCAGACCTCCCCTGAAATGGAATCACCATCTTAGATTCTGAATATTGAAAGGAACAGGAGCAATTTAATCTGACCTGTGCCTGAACAGAACTCATCTCTATGGCTTCCTCAGTAAGTACTTGAAGATCTCCCGTGATGGGTACTCTCTAAGGAGGAAGCTTATTCTAATTTGGGATACCTTTAGTGGCTCACAAATTCTTACTTATATTGAACTTAAATCCGTTCTTCTGCAGTTTCAAAATGGTGCTCCTAGTCTGCCTTATGAGATCAAGAAAAACACATGGTGGCCCTCCAAATAAATGATAAAATCCCCAGTTCATTCAACTGATCATCACAGTGTGGAATCTCCATTCCCCCTTGCTCTCTTCTGAACATCCTCCATGTTGTCACTATCTTTCCTAAAATATGACCTCAAAAATGAATCTACTTCTCCAGATACAACTTGACAAACTACAGCAGCATTATCATATCACTTGTTCTGGACTCTGCTTCTATGAATGTGGCTAAGACAGCTCCCTCTTAATGGGACAAAGCCAAGCTTGCTTGGCTGTCATCACACTTTTGATTTATATTGAACTTGTAGTCCACTAAATTACTCCAAGTCCCTTTCTTAAGAAATGTTATCTAGCCACACATTGCTCATTCTGTATTCTTCTGCCTAATTTTTTTGTGGGTCTGGAAATAGAAAGAACTTTTTATTTTTCAAAAATCTGCTAAGGTGGAAAAATAAAATTATTTTATTACAAGATTATATGTGTAAAATATATAACATATAAAATTATTATATGATTATATAAATTTCGAGCTGGAAGTGGTCTTAGAGAGTCTACTGATTAGCTGTAGGAGCTGAAGGAAAAGGTTAAGTCGTGAAAACTATTTTTGAGCGTGGAAGCCAGAAGAAGGGTGACACCTAGAATATAATCTACATAAACAATACAAACTATACTGAAATAAGTTGAGTGGCAAGAGTTTAACATCAGTTATACCTCATCTACATTATAGACAAATAAAAACATCACTAGCCTAGAATATATTCCTGCACTGGACTTGCAGTACCAGTATATATGTATACAAACACATACATACATACATACATTTTTAGTAGCCTTCATAAACATAGAACTTAACTTGTAATTTATATCCAATTTAATTATGTTTGGTTCAGACCTATGATTTCATTGGTGCAGAGAATTCCCGAGGAGGAAAATCTGCCATAAGCACAGACTGGTGACACTTCTGTAACTTGCAGTCTTAGAGATTTTCTTGCAACTCTGAGTGGCTAGGAGACTTGGAAAGTCACCATTCAACCAATGTGCATCAGAAGTAGTTCTTAACCCCAGGTCTGCCTGACTCTGAGGCTGACCCTCTGTGCTGTACTGTCTCTCATATATTATTATAATATACTATATTATATATTATTATATACCATACTATATATTATCATATACTATACTATCTCATAAACTATTAGATACTATACTGTTATTATTAGATACTATATGATATTACATACTATACTCTCTCTGTTATTATATACTATAGTGGTACTTTATACAAAACTATATATAAATACTATACTATCTCTCATATATTATATACTATACTATATATTGTTATTATATACTATACTGTCTCATATAATATTATTGTATATTATACTATTATTATTATGCACTATACTACATCTCACACAGTATTATTATATACTATTTGTTATTATTACATTGAATACTGTCTATTATATAAGGACAAAATAACAGTTTATATATAGTTTTTGAGAGAATTTTTTTTATATTGTATGCTTTACTGCCTAGAAAAGACAGACATTTCTCCAAACTTTTATCAGGAATAAAAGATAGATGGCGCGCGCGCACACACACACACACACACACACACACACACACACACACACGACAAAAGAAGCATTAGAAATGTTTCCTGTATCAAAATATCACATCGAAAGAAAGCATGATATGTCAAGAAGCCTAGTGGACAGAGTAGAGAGAGAGTACTAGATAGAGTCTGGAAGAAATGGGTTTGAATTCTGCCTCTGACACTTACTAGCTGTATGACTCTGGGCAAGTCACTGATCGCTTTTGATGACAAACTGGAGATAATCAAGAGAATAGGGGAGGGGCTAGCATTTAAATAAAATATCATAAAAGGTATTACAATATTCCATCTATGAAACAATGAAAACTTGGATAGACTAATGGTAGTAGGAAATAGAAACTGAAGGTAGGGGAAAGGTGTTTCATTCTCTGTAACATGAAGAAAATAATACTAATTCTTGTATTTCCTATCTCACAGTGTTGTAAGCTTGAAATGAGATAATATGACGTGTAGTATCAATATCAAATATTATTATATATAATGAGAACTCCTAGAAGTAATGCCATTTAACTCATGTAAAATCAGAGGATACTGTAGGATAATTCCAGTCAAGAACAAGAAGGATAGTTTAAGAAGGAGATGCCCTTTATTCGTTTCTTCAATTTTCCTTGATTTTCTTTCCAATCACCCATTCTTTTTATATTATGAACACCTATATGGTTTTTGCCTCTTGACCAAGTAGCTTTGTCATTGGGTCAACTGAACTTGTCCTTGGTCTTCTTAGCAGGCATTTGCAGTCCCTGGGCATCCAATTTGTGAAAGGAATTGTCCATCTGTTACCCTAACTTCAGGCTATGTGACCTGCCCATCTGTGTTTGTAGATTACCTCACTAAGTATAGGTGATCTTATGGGGAAACTAGATATACTCTCTCCCACTGATCTCTGGGCTAGTTTCAGGGTTTGGGGGTTTCTTTTTGTTTTGGGGATTTGGGGATTCTCTCTCTTTTTTACTTTTGCTCCAGCTACCATATTCCATTCAATATATCATAACCAGTTGGATAATAGAGTTAAGTAGTTCTTTGACTTTCCATACCAGCTCTTCATCCAGAAATGAAGCTTTTGCATTATAGTACTGATCCAAGCTGCCTTTAGCTATATTCTCCACAAACCAATAAAGGATCCAAATTAGAAATAGCTACTGATTTTTTTTACAGTCTTAATCACTTATCTTGACAGATATTTTGGCACAACATTTATTCAATTCAAATAAAAATACTCTTATGAGTGCCTAGTGTGTACAGAGCCCTGTGTTAATTCATATACCTGGTCAATGCTAATTCTGTATATCATAGAACAAAAGATTAATTAATTAATCCGTCTGGACCTCACTTTCCTCATATATTAAATGAAGGAGTCAGACTAAGTTGGAGCAGCTAAGCGGCACACTGGATGGAGTGCTGGCCTGGAGTCAGGAAGACGTGAAATCAAATCTGGCCTCAGACATGTACTAGGTGTGTGACCCTGGGCAAGTCATTTAACTGTTTGTATCACTTTCCCCATCTGCAAAAAAAAAATGAGCTGGAGAAGGAAATGACAAACTACTCCACTATCTTTCCCAAGGAAACCCCAAACAGGGTTAACAAAGTCATTCACAACTGAACAACAATAGACTCCGTGACCTCAAAACGTCCCTTCAATCCCTAAATCTATGATACTGTGTATCCTGAATATATAAGGAAGGAAACATCAAACATTTCTATCCTCTCCACCACCACATAAGGAAGGACACGGGACAGATTTTGTACTTGGGGGGTGGGGGTGGGGGTGGAGGAGGATTTGGAAATGCTGTTACATTTGACAGAGCCAAACATGCTGAGGAACATTTGGGACTCTCTGTTTATCAGTTAACTAATATGCTCTATTATAGGAAAACCTAGGGGAAGCCTGCTTTTTCTCGCTATTTGCAATCATTCTTTATGCAATTAACAAGATCCTCATGAACTTGTTACCAGACCATAATAGGAAGGAAATTAAAGACCTCCTCTGCATCACCTTTATTCCTCAACAGCATTTTCCTTGAATTTTTTCCAGACATTAGGTATTTTACTGTTCTTTACTTAATCACTGAAGCATTGGGCAAGGGCACTGAACAGTGACATGCCACCTTCTGGAAGGTGTTCAGACCAGATGTTATCTATCCCTAGGCATTTCCCTCACTTACCCAGTGAAGGGTAAATTACAATTCTTCCCACATTATGTCATGTTCTTCCTAGCCCACTCTGCTAATCACAGTGGTGTGGGGTTTTTTTCCTAATTATGAACAAATAAAGGTTATTTATTTGAAATAGATTATTCTTTCAACATTTGTTCCTATATTTGTTTAGTAAACAAACATTCAGGATCAAGAGGTGGAAGGAATCTCAGAAGCCAAACCTTCATTTTATAGATAAGGAAGTTGTCACTTACAAAGAATGTGACTGGCCCACAGTCACACAGATAGAAAGCATCAGAAGGGGAACTTAAATCGAGGCTCTCAGACCCAGCACTCTTTCCACTGCATCATACAGCTTCTGAAGAGGTAGCTAGGGTGTATCTAGGAGTGCTGGGCCTCCAGCCTCAGATATTTACTGGCTGTGTAATCCTAGACGTGTCACTTAAACTCCATCTCCCTCAGTTTCCCCAACTGTAAAATGGAGATCATAAGAGCTCCTACCTCCCAGGGTTTTTGTAAAAAATAAAATCAGATAATATTTGTAAAGTGTTTAGCATGGTGCCTGGCATATAGCAGCCAATAAACATTTGTTTCCTTCCCTCTGTCCTTCTCTTCCTCCCTTTCTGTCTCCTTTCTTTCTTTCTTTCTTTCTTTCTTTCTTTCTTTCTTTCTTTCTTTCTTTCTTTCTTTCTTCCTTCCTTCCTTCCTTCCTTCTTTTCTCTTGATTATGTGCAGGGTATTGTAGGGGACATTACAATAAAGTGAACTATAACTAGGGTGTGCCAACCAGGGATTTTTCTAAGGGCACCAAACTTAGAGAAAACTGAGAGTACCCTAAGTTCCAAAACAGCATAGAAACAACAAAAATCAGCACCTAATTATTGAGAATAATTAGTTGAAACAGAAAACTACCAGAGAATGGCTGGAGTGAGCTCCTTGCCTGACCTTACTCCCCCATATCCCTCAATAAGTAGGACCCTCCCCAGCAGCAGCCTTATACTCGTCTCCTTGGGTCTCTTTCCCCTCTCTGCTGGGTGAAATCCTGCATGTTCCCTTCATTTGAAGGTGGCAATAAATGCAGCTGGTGGAAATTGACCCAAGTGCAATAATTCCTAGTTATGGCTCTGACAGTAAATATGACGTGGTTCCTGCCCCAAAGAAACAGAGGAGATAAAACGTGCACATACATAACTAGAATACAAAGCAGAGCATAAGTGTATTAGAGAATAAAGAAGTCCTCAAGTAGGGATGGCTAGGTGGCGAACTGAATAGAGTACCAGCCCTGGAGTCAGGAGGACCTGAGTTCAAATCCAGCCTCAGACACTTAACACAAAAACCTTAAGCAAGTCACTTAACCCCAATTGCCCTCCAAAAAAAAAGATTTCAAAAGGAAGTCCTCAAGTATTAGATCAATCAACAGGCTGAGGAGAAATGGTGGTCATGGTAGTGCTGGAAGTTTATAAACAGCCATCACTGGGTGAGGGTATAATCTACAAATCAGATAACTGAGCTAGTACTTTTGAATATGTCAGATATGAGGAATCAGTAGAGCAGTCATAATGATAACAATAATATTGATAGGTAACATATATATATAATGCTTACTGTGTGCCAGACACTATGCTAAGTGATTTATAGATATTATTCCAGTTGATCTTCACAAGAACCCTGGGAGAAAGGTCCCTTTATTATCCCCATTTTACAAATGAAGAAACTGAGGCAGGGGTTAAATGACTTGTCCACACAGCTAGTAAATATCTGAGACCGGATTAGAACTCAGGATTTCCTGACTCCGGGCCCAGTATGCCCACTGCCCCACCTTGGTCCTAAGTCCTGGCTCTGCTATTAACTGTGATTTGGGGACAAGTTGCTTCACCCCTTGGAGTTTCTGTTTTCTGCTGCTACAAAATGAGGAACTTGGCCTGGGTGACTGCTGAGATCTCTTCCAGTTTTCAATGCTGCTAAGTGTGAAGGAAGCATCCTTTCTTTTTCTAATCTCTTTTTTAAACTGTCTGAATAAGTGAATTCAGAATTGGTTGTTTCAAAAAAGCTGTGCTGAAATGGATTCAACTGCCTTCTGTGCTCTTTGCAAAATTTGAGCCTTACCCTCCATAGTTCATTCACTACAATTGCCTGATCCTTGAAGCCTAAGTTTAAAAAAGAGAACACCTTATTATTAGAATAAATTACAAGTGTTCAAGTCACACTGGCACCCAACTCAACCTTTCTACATGATATAGTTTTAAGAAATAAAAGAAAACTAAAATAGGGAGCATTTTCCAAAGAAAGTAGGCAGATGGCCAAAGTATTTTGAGTTAATAATGAATGAATGAATAGCCCAGGATTTGTCTATTCATCAGGATCTTTAGAGCCTATCTCCCTCAAATGGAGAGAAGTATCCCTTACTATTTCATACAGATATAATAAGAGATAAAATAAGTTTTGAAAATCTGTTCTTTGCTGCCATATTTTTTCAGTTCTATACCTTGAAAATCCTTTTAGTTGTTGGGTTTTTAACTGAGGTACTTTTGGCATTCTCCCTCCAGTCCCAAATTCTTTAAGGATCATATACCCCATTTTGTTCCCATCATTATTTAAGGAGTTTAAAGAGTAGTAGAGGAGAGGGTTTCAGAGTGGTTTCTATCATAGAAGAAGAAAAAAAGGAGAGGCAGGGAAACTTCAAGGTGGGGTCAGTTAATTGGAAGTGAGGTGGAATTTAGATACAGAATCACAGAGTTTGGAGGAACTTTTCAGACCATAATAGTTGAACCTGAGCTGGAACAAAAATTACTTCTTTAACACATAAGACAAGTGGTCATTCAGCTTGTACTGAATACCTACATTGGAAGGGAGTTCAAGTACCTCCCAAGGCTGCCTATTCTGCTTTTAGATAGTTGTTAGTATCACAAAGGTTTGACTTACAGCAAGTCTTAACTCTACTTCTCTGGTACCCAATGCTCCCAGGGCTGTCCTTCAGGGCTCAGAAGAACAAATCTATTCCTTCTTCTACTTGACAGCTTTCAAATATGTCACGTCTTCTCTTTTCCACTGTAAACATCTCTATTCCCTCCAAATGGTTATTATATGGCATGATCTTTAGATCCTTCACCATTTAACTTGCCATCCTCTAAAAAAATGGCTGCTCTCAAAATTCCAGGCATGATCTGACCAGGGCAAAGTATATGTCCTTAGTGTAGAACACTAAACTTTTCTTAATGCAACCCAGTGACATAATATATTCTTCTTCTCTCTCTTCTTTCCCTCCTTCTTCCTTTCCTTCCTTCCTTCTTTCTTTCTTTCTTTTGAAATCCAGATCCTACTGGATACTGCCTATCACTAACCAGGACATTCTCTTTTCTTTTTTAATGAGTTCAAAGAATCATTCACAATTTTTCTGTCCTCCTCATCTCCTTCCCTCAAAATAGGGGATTTCAACAAATATACTGATTTTCTCTCAAATATTCTAAATTCCAAATTCCTCAATCTACTCAGCTTCCATATTTTATTCCTCCACTCTACCTCACCTATGCATATAAGTGATCATGCCCTTGATCCTGCAATCACACCTGATTATTTCATTTTGATGTTAAGATCTCCAAAATTCCTTTGCATGATCACAATCTTTTATCATTACATTTTCCCATATGTCTTAAAACTCCAAATTCTGCCTGTTCTTCTTCCTCACCATGACCTCCACTGCCTTCATCTCTCAGTTCTTTCCAAGGCCATCATCCCTGCCCTAGCTATACTCTTAGTTCAACTCTACCCTCTATTCTTGAATTGCTTGTCTTTTTCTCCTATCACTGGTCATGCCTTACCAAACCCTAACACTGGATTACTCCTATAATCCATTCCTTTGCCATTATTCACATGCATAGGCAAGCAAAATAAATCCACAAATAGGTGACATTTAAAAATATAGGTATTATTGTATAACTTGAGTTTCATCATATCCCTGCCAGGAGGTGAGGGGAAATGTCAACTTCTAGAATTGTGGTTATTAACTGCATTGATCAGACTTCTTCCATCACCCTTACTTGTTTCGTTTTGTTTTTTACAGAGCTGTTGTTACTGTATAAAATTTTGCCTAGTTTTTGCACAGTTCACTTTGTATCAGTAGACTGAAGTCTTCTGAGCTTTGTCTGAAATCTCTGAAATTCCAGATTTCTTCCTGAATGGCTAGATTTCCTGTCATTTCAACCCTAGAAACCAGTTCTTTCTAGTTGACTAGAATTAGGTACAGAAGAGTAGTTTTCTTCATTAATTGCTTTACCTTTTGAAGAATGAAATCAATGTCTAAACAAATAAAGAATTTAAGAGTTGCTCTGCTTTTGGTGGAAAGAGATCTAAAGAAAAAATCTGAATAATTCAAGTTTCCCTCTCCAAGAAATCATGCTTCTGTGCCAGGCTTGAAATCTGTTTTTCAAACTCCTCATTTATTTACTTTTTCTTTCCAAGTGGTCTGTAGTATATGATGATGACAGATATCACTTTTTTCCTTGATCTTAATTCAAATGTTCTTCACCTTGATTCTCACTCCCCACTCCACTCATACTACCATACTACACACACACACACACACACACACACACACACACACACACACACACACACCCCAATTCATAGATTTCCTATCAGGAATATAACTTCAAAATATAAAATACTTCTTTTTCTTCCCACCACCTCAAATAATCTAACACATACACTTTTAACCTGTTTCTTTTGAATACGATATGGACCTCGTTCAAGGCATAGTTCAATCATGGGTTGTATCCCACTATATCTAAGCAATAATTATGCAAATTTGTCTTCTTGCATTAGGCTCTCAAGTTTATTTTTCTTATCATACACATTTTGTAGATTTGTACATAAATGGTTAGGTTCTGGGTTTTAATACTAGTTCTTGGTTTTTTTTGGCCTTTTTTTCTTTTGGAGGGCAATTGGGGCTGTGACTTGCACAAAGTCACACAACTAGTTTGTGTGTGTGTGTGTGTGTGTGTGTGTGTGTGTGTGTGTGTGTGTGCGCGTGTGCATTAAGTGTCTGAGGCTAGATTTGAACTCAGGTCCTCCTGACTCCAGGGCTGGCACTCTATTCACTGTGCCACCTAGCTGCCCCTATTACGAGTTCTTTTTAAAATTATTTTCCCTGTGAATTTCTGAGGCTCTCTAGTGCTATTCCTCAACCAGTCCCTGCACCATCACTTTGTAGTCCTTCTCTATGATATCAAGCTTTGTAGCTATACAATGTATGTGTGTGTATGTACACACACACACACACACACACACACACACACAAGCACACACGAATATATCTTCCTCTTCAGCTTTCATTACCTGATTTACATGACTCCAGAAATAGATTTCTACTAGTCCTTTTTAGCTATACTCCATCCCTGGGCAGGAAAGTCATTCCTATGTTTGAAAATATGGTCTAAAAATAAAATCCTATTCTCAAATTACCATCTCTTAACCAACTGTGCCCTGTCTTTGTCTTTACATCCCCTCCTTTAGGGTAACAGCAATGATAAAAAGATTACTGTGTCAATTTTTGCTGAAGACCATATTTTTTTTATTTAAACAAATGCCTTATTAACTTCTGTTTTACATCATTCATTTCCGCAAGATTTTGAGTTACAATCATTTTCCCCCACCCTGTTTTTCCCCTACCCACCATCCCAGAATAGCAGTCCCACAAGATATCGCTTCCTCCAATCTGCTCTCTCCCATATCATCTCCCATACCCCCTTCGATTTTTCCATTAGAGGAAGGTGAATCTTTGTGTCCCAATGCCTGCACATCTTATCCCCCAATTACAAGGAAACGAGTATTAATAATAATATTTAGAAGATGGCGGGGTAGAAACAGCTCATCCAAGCCACTCTGCCCCCAGATTCCCCCCAAACTATGTAAAAGGGGACTCTGAACAACTTCTGGAGCCCCAGCACCCACAGAACAACACAGAGAAGCTAACCTCCCACTGAGGACAGCCCAGCAGCCCTGCAGGGAGGACCAGCACAGCAGTCTGGGACCTGGCAGCACGCAACGCGCAGAGCGCAGGGAGCGGAGCCCAGGTCCATGTGAGCCGAGGTTTTAGCCCCAGGGCGGCAGGGCCAGCAGCCAGCTGGAGGAACCCCAGAACACCAGGAGCCATGGCGACTCCAGAATTATCAACATAGACATGCCTAGGACAAAGTAAGAGGTTAGTGTCCTATGGACTTTGGGACCTGTATTTGGGGGAATGTGTCAGCTCCCTCCCCTGGGGGCTAGAAGCCGCTGAGGAGACACGCCACTGTGTAGTTTTCAGAGGCATTTCCGGCTCCCAGCCTACAAATCGTGGGGAGATCCAGCGATCAGTCTTGGGGGGTAATCGCTCTTGCTTTAACCTCCCTGGATCTGGATTGTAATCTAGGGTGGAAGTTGTGGGTGGGTTTACAGCTTGCCAGAAACGGAAGTTGCCCCCCCACACGTTCGGGACGAAAATTCCTCTAGCTGGCCTTAAAGCCATAGTGTGTCAACAAGCCCAAAAGTCAAGCAATTAAGTGGCAACATGCCAAGGCAAAGGAAACAGAAAACTGCAACCCTAGACTCCTATTTTGGGGGCATAGAGCGGAAAAGGACTGTGAGGTCAGAAGTCCTGCTCCAAAAGCCCCAGGGGAAAACATGAGCGGGTTGCAGGCCATAGAGGACCTTAAGAAGGACTTTAAAAATCAAACAAGAGAAGTGGAGGAAAAATTGGAAAGAGAAATGAGAAGGATGCAGGAAAAGTATGAAATGAGGGTCAACAGCCTGACTGAGGAAAACAACACCTTAAAAAAAAGACTAACTCAAATGGCAAAGGAGGCCCAAAAGGGCAATGAGGAGAAGAATGCCTTAAAAAGTCGAATTTGCCAGATGGAAAAAGAATCTCAAAAGTTCACTGAGGAGATTCATTCCTTCAGAGTTAGACTGGAGCAAATGGAAGCTAATGACTTTATGAGAAATCAAGATGCTGTTAAGCAGATCCAAACAAATGAAAGATTAGAAGGCAATGTGAAATATCTCATGGGAAAAACCACTGACCTGGAAAATAGATCCAGGAGAGACAATTTAAAAATTATTGGACTACCTGAAAGCCATGATCAAAGAAAGAACCTAAAAATCACCCTTCAAGAAATTCTCAAGGAAAATTGCCCTGATGTTTTAGATCCAGAGGGCAAAATAGAGGTTGAAAGAATCCACAGATCACCTCCTGAAAAAGATCCCAAAAAGAAAACTCCCAGGAATATTATAGCCAGGTTCCAGAATCCCCAGATCAAGGAGAAAATACTACAAGCAGCCAGGAAGAAACAATTTCAATATTGTGGAAACACAATCCGAATAGCCCAGGACCTGGCAGCTTCTACACTGAGGGATCGAAGGGCATGGAATATGATATTCCAGAGGGCAAAAGAACTGGGAATGAACCCAAGGGTCACCTACCCAGCAAAACTGAGTATTTTGTTTCAGGGGAAAATATGGTCATTCAGTAGAATAGAGGACTTTCAAGCATTCTTGAGGAAAAAAACAGAATTGAATAGAAAATTTGACATCCAGACACAAGAAGCAAGAGATGTCTGAGAAGGTAATCAGGGAAAAGAAATCAAAAGGAACTTATCAAAATTGAACTATTTACATTTCTATATGGAAAAACAATAACTGTGAGTGATGATATCTTTCTCACTATGAAAATAATGGAAGAAGGGTGTGTGGTCATATGAATACATATGTAAATGTATGTGTATATGTTTACAGGGCATAGGTTGAATTTGTTGGGAAGGGAGAATACTCAAGGGATGAAATTATGAGGTGAGAGAGGAAAGTGGCAAGAGGAAATGGGGAAAGACAGGGTAGGGTAAACTATCTCATGTAGAAGAAGCAAGGGGAAGTGGTTGCAAGGGAGGGGGAGAATAGGAAGGGAAAAAAAGGCAAATCCACATTCTCATTGAATTTGGTTCAGGGAGAGAATGACATACATACTAAATGGGATATCTCAACCTGCAGCAGAATAGGGGAAGGGGGATGAGAGGAGGGATGATGGATGGGAGGGCATCCTTGGGGGGAGGGGAGGTTGGAAGTACCCACTATAGAAGAGGGACAGGATCATGTAAGGAATGGACCAGGTGGGGGGTGGGATGAGTGGGAGGGAATTATAAGCAGCCTTGTACAATATATCTACTATGATAATGTTTTGCATAGCTAGACATGTACAACATATACTGAATTACTTATCTCCCCAGAGGGAATGGGTGACAAGGGAGGAAGGAAATGGATCTGAAATTCGAGGTCTTAACATTAAATGTTTCAAATATATATAAATACTATTATTAATACTCTTTTGCTTATAATTGGGAGATAAGATGTGCAGGCATTGGGACACAAAGATTCACCTTCCTCTAATGGAAAAGTCGAAGGGGGTATGGGAAAAGGTATGGGAGAGAGCAGATTGGAGGAAGCGATATCTTGTGGGACTGCTGTTCTGGGAGGTTGGGTAGGGGAATAACGGGGGGAAAATGATTGTAACTCAAAATCTGGTGGAAATGAATGATGTAAAACAGAAGTTAATAAAGCATTTGTTTAAAAAATAATAATAATAATATTTTTATATATTTGAAACATTTAATCTTGAGACCTTGAATTTCAGATCCATTTCCTTCCTCCCTTGTCACCCATTCCCTCTTGGGAGATAAGTAATTCAGTATATGTTGTACATGTCTAGCTATGCAAAACATTATCATAGTATATAGTATTGTAGAAGGCTCTTTATAATTCCCTCCCACTCATCCCACCCCCAACCTGGTCCATTCCCTACTTGATCCTGTCCCTCTTCTATAGTGGGTACTTCCAACCTCCCCTCCCCCCAAGGATGCCCTCCCATCCCTCATCCCTCTTCTCATCCCCCTTCCCCCTATTCTGCTGTAGGTTGAGATATCCCATTTAGTATGTATATCATTCTCTCCCTGAACCAAATTCAATGAGAATGTGGTTTTGCCTTTTTGCCTTCCTATTCTTCCCCTCCCTTGCAACCACTTCCCCTTGCTTCCTCCACATGAGACAGTCTACCCCAGCCTGTCTCTCCCCATCCCCCCGCCACCCTTCTCTCCCACCTCACAACTTCACCCCTTGAGTATCCTCCCCTCCCAACAAACTCAACCCATGCCCTCCATCCATATACAACTGCAACCATATACACACATTCACATATGCATTCAAACAACCATACACCCTTCCACCATCACTTTCATAGTGAGAAAGATATCATCACTCACAGTTATTGTTTTTCCATATAGAAATGTAAATAGTTCAACTTTGATAAGTTCCTTTTGATTTCTTTTCCCTGATTACCTTCTCAGACATCTCTTGCTTCCTGTGTCTGGATGTCAAATTTTCTATTCAATTCTGGTTTTTTCCTCAAGAATGCTTGAAAGTCCTCTATTCCACTGAATGACCATATTTTCCCCTGAAACAAAATACTCAGTTTTGCTGGGTAGGTGACCCTTGGGTTCATTCCCAGCTCTTTTGCCCTCTGGAATATCATATTCCATGCCCTTCGATCCCTCAGTGTAGAAGCTGCCAGGTCCTGTGCTATTCTGATTGTGTTTCCACAATATTGAAATTGTTTCTTCCTGGCTGCTTGTAGTATTTTCTCCTTGATCTGGGGATTCTGGAACCTGGCTATAATATTCCTGGGAGCTTTCTTTTTGGGATCTTTTTCAGGAGGTGATCTGTGGATTCTTTCAACCTCTATTTTGCCCTCTGGATCTAAAACATCAGGGCAGTTTTCCTTGAGAATTTCTTGAAGGGTGATTTCTAGGTTCTTTCTTTGATCATGGCTTTCAGGTAGTCCAATAATTTTTATTGGTCTCTCCTGGCTCTATTTTCCAGGTCAGTGGTTTTTCCCATGAGATAGTTCACATTGCCTTCTAATCTTTCATTTGTTTGGGTCTTCTTAACAGCATCTTGATTTCTCATAAAGTCATTAGCTTCCATTTGCTCCAGTCTAACTCTGAAGGAATGAATTTCCTCAGTGAACTTTTGAGATTCTTTTTCCATCTGGCAAATTTGACTTTTTAAGGCATTCTTCTCCTCATTGCCCTTTTGGGCCTCCTTTGCCATTTGAGCTAGTCTATTTTTTAAGGTGTTGTTTTCCTCAGTCAGGCTGTTGACCCTCATTTCATACTTTTCCTGCATCCTTCTCATTTCTCTTTCCAATTTTTCCTCCACTTCTCTTATTTGATTTTTAAAGTCCTTCTTAAGGTCCTCTATGGCCTGCAACCCGCTCATGTTTTCCCCTGGGGCTTTTGGAGCAGGACTTCTGACCTCACGGTCCTCTTCCCCTATGCTTCGACCCTCTTTGCCCCCAAAGTAGGAGTCTAGGGTTGCATTTTTCTGTTTATTTTGTTTCCATTACGTTGGCATGTTGCCACTTAATTACTTGACTTTTGGGCTTGTTGCCACCGTATGGCTTTAAGGCCAGATAGGGGAATTTTCGTCCCGAACATGTTGGGGGGCAACTTCCGTTTCTGGCAAGCTGAAAACCCACCCACGACCTCCATCCCAGATCACAATCCAGATCCAGGGAGGTTAAAGCAAGAGCGATTACCCCCCAAGACTGATCGCTGGATCTCCCTACAATTAATTGCAGGCCAGTAGCTGGAGCTGCCTCTGAAAACTACAAAATTGTAGACACTGAGTGTCTCCTCAGTGGCTTCTAGCCCCCAGGCGAGGAAGCCGGTGCATTCCCCAAATACTGATCCCAAAGTCCATAGGTCACAAACCTCTCACTTTGTCCTAGGCATGTCTATGTTGATAATTCTGGAATCGCCACAGCTGCTGGTGTTCTGGGGTCCCTCCAGCCAGCTGCTGGCCCTGCCACTCTGGGGCTAAAGCCGGCTCCCAGACTGCTGCACTGGTCCTTCCTGCAGGGCTTCTGGGCTGTCCTCAGTGGGAGGTTAGCTTCTCTGTGTTGTTCTGTGGGTGCTGGGGCTCCAGAAGTCGTTCAAAGTCCCCTTTTATATAGTTTGGAGGTAATCTGGGGGCAGAGTGGCTTGGATGAGCTGTTTCTACTCTGCCATCTTGGCTCCGCCCCCCCCAAGACCATATTTTTAAAAATCATGACATAAGCTCTAAAAAGGGAATTTTTAACTAAAACCAATAATTTCACTTATTGAAATGAAAATTATTGTGGGAAATCTAATGTTTTATTATGTTCTTCCTGGACTCTTAATTCTGGAAGCATTCAAGGAATAGGGTCTCATGCCAACAGAGGGAGACTTCTCAGAGAAAGAGAGGATCATTATCATTGTACACATTTCTCCCCCTATTAGACTGTAAGCTCTTTGAAAACAGGATCTGTATTTTTTTTTTTTTTACATTTGTATACCCAGAACATGGCACAGTTTCCTGTGAGTGGTAGATGTTTAATAAATGTTAACTGTGGTGGGTAAGCTCTTTTGTCAGCAATTTACATCTGTATAGTCCTTAGGTTTATCCAATGCTTTCCTCATAACAACATTACATGGGGGTGAGGGCGGTACTGTAAGTATTCCCTTCATTTTAGAGATGGGGAAACTGAAGTTCAGAGAGGCTAAACGTATTGCCCAAGGTCACATGGTGTCAGAATCAGGACTCAAACTTAGGTTTTCTGACTCCAAATCTCACACTTTTTCTACTAGCCCAGGCTGCGTCTTCCTTTAAGGTACTACATATTTCACATATTGGTATACTCCTCAGCATCTAAGATAGTGCCACACATATTTCATGTACTGAAAAAACCCCAAATGAATGAATGAAGTAATTAACTAAGACTAAAGGACATAGGCAAGATTAGGCTTCTTTAAGGGTAATGACACTCTGAAAATAAATATCTGAAAACTATTTAGTTGCTTGTTGTTTGCTATCGTTTGGATGTTTCAATCACATCTGACTCTTTTTGATTCCGTTTAGGGCTTTCTTGGTAAAGACACTGGAATGGTTTGCCATTTCCTTCTCCAGTTCATTTTACAAATGAGGAAATTATGCAAATGGGTTAAGTGACTTGCCCAGGGTCACACAGCTAGTAAGTGTCTGAGGCCATATTTGAATACAGTAAGATAAGTCTTCCTGACTCTAAGCCCTATGCTCTACCCGCCACACTACCTGTCTGACTTAATTGCCCACCAATGAAACAAATCATTTGAGAGGAAATAGAACTAAACACAAACCCTCTTTTCCATTAGTAATATTAAGAAAAAAGACAATATATGCTATCTTACAGGGTAATATAATTAACCAATTTCTCCATGAGACTCTAGTTGTTTACTAATCCCTCTCCTATTGCTTTTTTTTAAACAGCTAAGATATTCACACATTAATAGAAATGCCAACCTAGACTGGACCAGAGACAGAATACAGAACACTATCTACAGACAAAGGATGATGAAATACTTTGTGACTAGGAAGACACTAGCCTTTCAGAGTGTTTCTGTCAGATAAACATTTATGCAAGTTGACATTTTAAAGGACTAGAAACCCTGAAATTAGCTCTCTTCTCTGGTGTTCAATGAGACCACAATTCCACCCATCAAGGGAGAGATCTTATTAAGTGAAGCTTGTCCACAGCAGAGAGATATGCAGTGGTCTGGAAACAGTTCACATGCAGATGAGGGTCAGGCAGCTTTGAAACACAAGAGTAGCAGACAGCAAATGGCTATCCTGAAGCAAATCACTTTCTGACCCTGTCAAATCACTCACATCTATGACACATGAGACAGTTACTGCATTTCTACTTCTGCCCACCTGCCTGTAATTTAGATATAGCTATAGACCTCACATTATAGGATACAGAATATTCACTGTTACATATAACATAAATGATACACATTTACATATACACATGAGTGTGTGTGTGTGTGTGTGTGTGTGTGTGTGTGTGTGTATGAATTTGGGGAAGGACAAGCACACTCAGAATTTTGTAAAAGTTACTTTAAAAATGAGTCATTCAAAGGCACTAAAAACCTCAATTACTATGAAGGTAACTGAGACCCTGAATAACACAAGAAATTCCAATGGGAGTTTAATTCTACCTCTCTATGTTCTGCCCTAAAACCTTATAGTTATCTCATATTATTTTATACCCACAGGTGAAATGGATCTGTGATCTCACCGATTTGGAAGTTCATTCCAATAACAGACAGCAATTCATTCATGTCCACCCTCTTGGATCAGGATATAACTGTCCACCCCCTTGTCCATATCTTCCCATAAGTTAACTGAAGGTGGTAGTGTCCATCCAACACACTGAAGGCTTTCCTCTCTTTCTTCTGACACTGTAAAGATATGAGTGGAGTACCCTCGGGGGTCTACCTGTGCACCTGGCATCCTTCACCCTCATCATTGAGCAGTACATCCCCTTGCTCTCATACAAATCCCTGACGGATTTTATACCTGTTTTTCTTTTATGTAGTCCATTGGTTACAGGTTACAGCCTTCTCAGACCCACCACATGTTTTTCTGATATTAATTTTTAATTCTTCAGAGACTATTGTATTCCATGTTTTGCTGCCCTAGAGCAATATAGGTATAACATTAGTTCATATAAAAAATATGGCCCTTTGCTTTCTTGGGAAGTCTAGATCACTAGAGGAGTTTGGTAATATCCCCAAAACAATACAGCCTATTCTGATCCCCTCTGAGCTCACCTCATTGCCTTTCTGTACTCTCTATTTCAGATATTTATAGATGGACAAGACTTATATATTTCCTATCTCAATGCCTGCTGTAATGTGAGAAACAGACATTCTTCATTGTCATGGTCTTTCCTGTATGAATGGTCAGGCCAAAAAGTCTTTTGAGTGATTACAGATTACTTCCAAAAGACTGCAATGTTCTGTGGGTTGATAAAATCAGGATGATAATATTCATATACGGGATGTATGGTCCATAATGAAAGTTTGTGGCTTTGAATTCAACTTAATCTCATTGTGTGGGTATTCTCTCTAGTGGTATAGACCACAGAAATCTATAATCTCACATCCAGTGCAATTCTTGTTCAAATCTTTTCATAATTCCTCAACAGAAGAGAGGATTCACCCCATCCACTATAGGATTCCCTTCAATTCTTTCAACATTCCAAGGATGCTAGTGTAGCAACTTGTTCTTCCTTACTCTTGATACATGACTTGTCCACTTCCTTTTCTGGTCATGATGATATTTTTAGGACTTCCATGACATGTAAGTCAAAATTGGGTAATATTTTACAGCTTGTTTACCTCTAACATGCATCTGTTCATTGCTCTTTGGGTCTTCCTCAATTGTAATTAATCGGATACCACAATGTTCCATGATTTACATTATTTGGAGGACAATGTTGTTATATATAGATATCTATCTATACACACACACATAGATATACACATACATATATATATGTATAAATATATATGGAGAAAGAGAGAAGAGGGAGAAGGAGAGGAACAGGAACAGAGAGAGAGAGAGAGAGGGAGAGAATGAATGTGTTGTGTAGTACTGATCATACTGAGATCACTGAAAGAAGAAGCTCCAGGGCTTTGTGGGACCTTGGGCAAGTCACTTAGTCCCTCTGGCCCTCAGTTTCCTAATGTATAAAATGAGGAGGCTAGCCTAGATAACTGACCTAAAAGGACTGTTTTAGCTCTAAACCTATAATCCTGTGTCTGTTTCCATTTTGTTTTTATATTCCCAGCACTTAACACTGGGTCTTTCTCACTGTAGGTATGTTGCAAATATTTGCTGCATTCAGGGTATTTTGCTAATTCCCAAATGCAATCCAGATCAATCTGTTTCTCCTCTTCATTTTTGGGCACAGCTCAATGTTCACCTGCAGTCCCTGTCCAAGATAATAATACCAAAAGACTAATACAATGAGCTCCCCTTCTAACTGTATATAATAATCTTAGAGATAAGCATTCTTCACCTGCTTTGTTTTTCTGGTGTGGATAACTAAACTGATACCTTTCATCCATCCATAGATCTCATTAAGGATGCCATGTCGTGTGCTAGGGCTAGAAGCAATCAGCACGATGCCGTCCAGACAGGAGTACTTGGAGATACTCTTGGTCACTAATGAATTCCTTTTCTGTTTTGACTTTGTTTAGGACAACCTTCATAACATTGATGAATGACTTTTGTAAACGTGTCTTTCCATGTCTGATGGATGATTCATTTATAATCTGAAAATACAAATGTAGTGGCCACCATTTATTTCTTTACAAACCGCTTGCTACAACAAATTCCTCTTAATTTTATTAGAGAAAATACATTCAGAGACAATGGCAGAATTATTTCTATTGCTAGGTTTAAAGAACAGATGCATTTTGTGATATAGTGGAAGGACCACAAGATATACAGTCAGGAGTCCTAGATCTCATGGTTACTGGTCTGTGACCATGAACAAGTCATCTAATCTCTCTGAACCTTAGTTTCTTCCACTGAAAAATAGGGATGATAATACTTTTTTAGTTATTTCACACAGCTATTGTGAGGAAAGTACTTTGTGAGCTTAAAGTACTTCATAAATATGACCTATCATTATTACTTAACTGGACTATGAGTTAACCCAGGTCTTTCATCTTTTGACACACACACCACTTTATTTTAATACTCCTTACTATTTGTAAATTAGACCCTTTAAAGTAAGAAGTAGATTTACCAGTGAAACAAGCTACTGCTATTGAAAAAAAAAGTCTACTTTGGAAAAATGCTAAGAAAGTGACAAAATGTGCACACCTTTTGACTTAAGATTACAAAACTAGATATATACTCTTAGAGGATCAATCCTCAGAGGCACCAAAAATCTGAAGCAGCAAAGAACTAGAAAGTAGATGCCCATGAGTTATAGAATAGTTTTCTTATTATTCTCATTTTACAGAAAAAGAGCACGAGGCAGACAGTGGTTAAGTGAATTGTCCATGGCCTAGTACAATGGTGTCACGCTCATACAGAAACAGGGGCCATTAAGTCATATACATGATGATCCCTGGGGGCTTCCTATTGACTTAGAAAACCACATATGTTTATATATTTCTTTTTTTATTCATAGAGCAACACATTAAAATCAGACAGGAGCTACATTTCAATCTGGGGGAGTGTTGTGGGCCACTCGTTTGACACCTCTGACATGGCAGACAGACCGAGATTTAGAGTCAGGAAGACCCTTGTCCAAATCCTTCCTTTGATACTTACTAGCTATGTAACTATAAGAAAAATTGCTCAGTTTCTCGGAGCCCCAGTTTCCTCATTAGTAAAATGGGAATAACAGACTTACAAAGTCAGTCTCAAATAAGATAATGTATATGAAATACTTTGTAAGTTTTAAAAAGCACAATATAAATGTCAATTATGATGATGATACAAAGTTCAATGATTAAAAAGAAATCAAGTACTGGGGCCCAATGAATTTGCATTCTTTCCTTTTATCCTGCACATAGTCACCAGAAGAGATGGAGGATCTTTATGAACAAGCTGAACTTTCAACTCCTAAGGGAGACTACTCTGCAGGGCTAACTTGGGGGGTCCCAGCAGATCATAGAAATATCATAGCTTTTTAGAACTGGAAAGGACCTTAATGATCATTTAGCCCCAATTTCTACCATTTTACAGACTGGAAAACTGAGTATCAAAGAGGCTAAATGTTTTGTCCTGGGTTGCAAAGCCAATCAACAGCAGAGCCAAGAGTATATCTGGTCTTCTCACGTCATTATATTATATTTCTAACCACTCTGAAAAGAAATCAAGATATTGGCCATCTCTGTTGCTTTGTGCCTACTATCCTAAGCAAATGCCTACTTTGTTATGCCGAATGCAACACCATCCACTCCTGCTTGTTGGACTGAGGAAAATGAATGCTTGCACTGTGTATGCTGCCTGTTTGTTTCTGCAATCAAAGAATCAAAAGGAAACCAAAAAGTGGGAACAGAATTGGCTTTTTCAATGGCAGGCTCTTTTATAAACATAACTAGAATATTTATTTTACCCATTTTTGAAATGATTAAAATAATTCTAGTTATAGTCCCAAGTAATAATTTTAGGGAAATTATATATATATATATATATATATATATATATATATATATATATATATATATATATATATATATGTATGGTTTCTGATAGAATAATTTAACAAGATAAATTACTGTTGTTATTATTATTATTATTTTGAGACATAACCAGAAATGTGCTGTGGCCAGTTCAACTCACACCAGAAATGCACTGTTAAATTTTCAGTATGTGCATTTATACCTCAGAAATCAGCCAATGCTATAAAACAGCATTTGATTTATGGTTCTGTTGAATGTCAAGACTTAAGAAAGTGATGGATAAGATGTTAATAATGAAAATCAAACTTAAAAGGAAATCATGCATACATTTTTCCCTCAGAGAGCTGATTGTTAAATATTTATTAACACATCCCTGGACATAGCATACTATAGTAAAAGAGCAATGGATTTAGGATAAAAAAATAGACATGGATGCTAAAACCTTATTGCAATTGGGTTACTATGGACATGTCACCTAACCTGTCTATGTCTTACATTTCTTCATCTATGCAATGAGATTGACGACATATTCTCTATCTCCCTCACAGACTATTTTAAGAAAACCACATTGTAAGCCATAAAGCATAAACTTGGGCTATTCATTGAAAGGAAAGGTGCAATAAAGGAAATGCACCCAGTTCAAGAAAGTAAGTTTCTTCAAGTCAAGATTGCTTTGGCAATTTGTCTCTATATTCCTGGGGCTCTGCATATTGGGTGCTTAAGAGATGCCTGTTGAACTGAACTGCATACCTACCCATAGCCGCACTTAGACACACAATCACTAACACCCCATTGTCAAATTCAAGGAAAATGAGGCAAAGTTTTCTTATATCTGCTAAGAAATTTATGGGATATTTAGATACAATTCTCAAGCATCCAAAGTAAAGTCTGCATTTATTTAACAGTATCTCAGTATTGCAGTTAAGGAATTTGAAAACACAATTTTTATCAGTAAAGAACATGATAGGGGGAGAGGGAGAGAGGGATTGAAATATGACATGTTTACAAATTCAACTTGAGCCTAAAAGTCCAAAGAAATATGCTGCTTAAAAGAAAAGTGTCTAGGCCTCAGCTTTTCCATGGCAATAGGATAGAGACAACTTGTGAAAAGGAATAATACAGTTCCTCCCTCCCTCACCCTTCAAGCCCCTGATTTTGGTGGCACTCAGCTGTGCAGTTTTCTAAAAGCTTATGAATACACTAATAAACACGGAATTGTTCTGAACATCTGTAAGCAAAATATGAGAAGATATTTCATAGTGAATGAACATCCTGGGTTGTCTAATGCTTGCCAAATATGGAGTATTTGTGTATTAGGCTAATGTACTGAAAATAACCCAGAATGCTTATCCACTGCAGAATGTCTTTTCATATTTTCATCTGTACAGCAGTTATTATAAAATGTAAGAATAATTCTCTATCAGTGTATTCATAAGCTTCAGGAATCTGAATAGCTCAATTACCTCTAAAATCAATCTAGTAAAGCAACAACATGACAGCTGATAGGCTGGTTTGCATAATGACTATTGTGCATGTGGGTGTGTGAGAAAAAAAAGTCTAATTTTTTTTAACTCAAGTCAGAGTTTAGAGCAGTGAATTCATGGATGGCAGTGCTCTGTGGGTTTACTCAAAAAAGGCTGTACAACCTCTTCTTCAGAATAACTCCGAAGCATTTTGGCACAGCTATATCCCTATAATTTTCTGTAGGAGAGGAATTCTGGTGTAGGTAGCAGGTATAGTGAAACATCTTGGATTTGCATTCAAAAGAATGGAGTTTGATTCCAAACTCTGACACTTACTAGCTGTATGACCTCAGACAAGTCACTTAAACTCTCTCTGTTTCAATTTCCTCATGTGTGAAATGGGGGGTTGCTGTAAAATGGGGAAAACACTTTGTGAGCACTAAGTGCCACCTCAAAGGGTTGTCCTCGAGCTCATATGGAAGTATTTTACAAACTTCAAAACCTGCATGTTATTTATTATATAAACATGAGCTGTTACTGGCTAGTGAATGCTATATATACAGCAGGCATCTAATAAATACAGGAAGGAAGGAAGGAAGGAAGGAAGGAAGGAAGGAAGGAAGGAAGGAAGGAAGGAAGGAAGGAAGGAGGGAAGGAGGGAAAGAAGGAAGGAGGGAGGGAAGGAGGGAAGGAGGAAGGAAGGAAGGAAGGAAGGAAGGAAGGAAGGAAAGAAGGAAGGAAGGAAGGAAGGAAGGAAATATTTCTTAGGAGCAGAGGATTAGACCCTAACTCATAGTCCTTCTCAATATCTCTCAGAGATAGGTAAGAACTACTGAGATTATAACCAGAAACTAAAAATATGGTAGGACAGAATTTCAGTAGGGATAAGAGAAGGTCTCTTTTACTGGTGAGGTTGAAAGGGATGCATGTTCAAAGGATTATAATTTCAACACTGGGAAGGATCTCTGAGACCATTTAGTCCAGGCTTTTCATTTGATAGATGATTTGATGGAAACAGGCTCAGAATGGTTAAGTAACTTGCCTAAAGTTATCCCAGTGCTAAGGCTATAAATACAAAGTACAATGTTCCTCAGGACATACCAAAGCTGGGGGCTCAGCATTTATAAAATGTTTTGATGATAGAAACCTCAATCAAAAGTTATGATTACTTTTAGAATAACTACTTCAGGACAGCAATCTAAAGACTGATGACCCATTGTAAAGACTTGCCATCCAAAAGAAGAGCTAATTAGCAAATCCTAAAAGGTGTCTTTTGCTTAGCCTCCATTGTCAACTTAATTATTTGTTTAAAGTTTTTTTCTTCATCTGAAGCTATAAGTGAATGAGAAGAGGCTCAAAATTCACAAAATACGTTCCATTTCATACTTCTGTCAGCTAAATAGAGACAGTAAATAGTGATATCAAGGCACAGAATCTATTTAAGTTGTTGTTGCTGTCTAGTTGTATCTGACTCTTCATGACCCTATTTGGAGTTTTCTTGGCAAAAATATTGGAGTGGTTTGTTATTTCCTTCTCCAGCCCATTTTACAGATGAGGAAACTGAAGGAAACCGGGTTATGTGACTTGCCTAAGGTCACACAGCTACTAAGAGTCTAAGATCATATTTGACCTCAGGAAGATGAGTCTTCCTGACTCCAGGTTCAGCACTGTATCTACTCTACCACCCAGATGCCCTTACCAAGTCATCGAGGGAATGTTTAAGTTAGCAAACTGCAAAAGACCTTTTGCATTCTTGAATTGTGATTATTTTATTTTGGATATTCAAGACTTGAAGTCTGAATCTAGCTCTTCTCCCAGCAATAACTTTTTTTTTTTAATTAAACCCACTGAGTAGCAGTAAGGAACTTCAGAATTATTTAAAATGAGGAAATGAGGGGTGGTAAATGTGATGTTGATTGAGTTCAATTCAGTAAACATTTCTTAAGAGCCTACTATGTTCAAGGCACATCGCCAAAACTGAAATAACAAAGATTTAAAAGAAAAACAAAACACCATTCCCTGCTATAAAACAGTTTACATACTAATGAAAGAATAAAATTCATGGAATGATATAGTATTCCCTACTAAATTGAGGAGGTTTCATTCATTTATTTAATTATTTAGCATGCCTCCTACAACCAAAACTTCTTTTCATAAGACCAAACCAAAGGACACATCAACTTGAAGCAAAGACATTATAAGAGAAGAGCACAACCTCGGCTGTTCCAAGCCTTCTCATCTTTACCCATGCCTCCGAGGATTCCAATCCCTTCTCTGCTGGGGACCTCTCCTCATTCACTGAATGTTCACTGAACAAACAGGCCATTTTAGGAGAGCTCCTTCTTCCCTTCCTCAGACACCTCTTCCTACCATTATCTCCTTCATTCCTAAAGTGGTGGCCTTTCCTGCCAAAGCCAACCAATCCCCTCTTTTCTCCTATTATTTCTACTATCACCACTATCTTTTTCTAACCACTGGCTCCTTTTCTACTACTTACAAACAGTGCCATATGTCCCTGAAGATTAAAATACTTTCACTTTATCCTACCACCCATTCTAGCTCTTATCTTGACTCTTCCACATCAGTTAAACCTTGTGAGGAAGCCATTTCAAACAGGTGCCTCCACTTTCTGTTTTCTCATTCTTTTCTTAGCCCACAGAAATCTTGCCTCCTATCTCATCCCACTGCCATCTCCAAAATTATCAATGATCATTTATCTGACAAACCAAATGATATTTTTCAGACTTTATCTTTTTTCACTTCTCTGTAACATCTGGTACATTTTTTTTTTTTGCCCAGAAACTCTCCTCTCTGGGGTTTCTTTGTCTTGTTTTTTGGGTTTTTTTTTTACATTAATCATTTTTGTTTTTCTTCTCACCTATATTACTTCCCAACTTTCTTTGCAGGATCTTCAGCTCTGCCATATCCATTGAAACTGGGTGTCTCCAAAAGCTCTGTTTTAGACCCTCTTCTCTTTTCCTTATCTACTATTTCATTTGGTGATTTCGTTGGTTCCCATGGGCTCATTTATCTTCTCAATGCAGAATGCTCCAAGATCTATCTATCCAGACCTGGTCTTGCTCCTGAACTACAGTCCTGACATCTCAAACTGAATATCCTATATAAAGGCTTCTCAAACTACACATGCAAAACAAGGGGTCAAAAATTTAGAGTCAGGGGTCTGATTCTAAATCTATAAACTATTTCAGTTAAGATAAAAGGCACAGCCAAAGTCTCCAAGGCCAAATATGTCCTGTGAACTCCCTTTGCTTCCCAGTAATCAAAGCTCCCTTGAATTCAACCCGATATTTGGGCAAGTAAATCCCCTTCAATTCTCCTCACGCCTTTCATACCTAGCCTCCATCTCTGTAGATTATATTGGTACTTCCCTTATTAAGAGGGGACAGGCTGGAACTATACCCAAAACCCTACTCTTCCTACATGAAGACTGGAATTCCCTTCTAGGACTTCCAATCTTAAATTGTAACTGCAAGAATTGTAATAAATATGGGTGCCATATTGCTGATAACAAATTAACTCCAAGTATCAATTAACATTCTCACTAATATACAAATCCCTTTAGTTTTAAAGGTTAAAATAAATTTTCACTGAAATTGTTGTTTGTGGAAATAAGGCTATGTTGATTCTTGCCATGAGATAAATCTGTGGGATCAATATGTGACATCCAATATTCTGCACCTTGAAGTAAAGTTAACACTTAGAAGAACTCCAGTTTTAGCACAACTACAAGTCATTCATTGTTATATGCCCCAGTTGTTGCTGTTGTTTCATTAAAGTTTGGTTTGTGATGGAAGTAGAGTACAAAAAAGTACATTGACCTATCAGTCACAGTTAAGCATTGTCCTCTATTTCATGGTACTAAGGAGTCTCTGGGTGGGTAGGAATTATTTCCCAACCAATTACTGTTACCCTCCTTTTCCCATAGCCATACAGAAAAGCCAGCAAGCACTGAGTCAGGGAAGGATAATGAATAAACTCATTAAGGAGCAAGGAAAAGGATGAAAGAAATAACTTCCTTGGAACTTCTCAGACATTCCCAAAATAAGGAGAAAAACCAAAAATCATCCAAAGGCCTCCCTTATGTAAGAACAGTGTCAGAGAATTTCAGAAATCTATGGAATAAAAGGAAGAAGGGGTTAAAGTAGTAAACAGTCCCTCAACATTCTCCCATTAAGCTTTCACAACTTTAAGAATTCCCATGACTTTAATTAGGAATCTCATTTTCACTTTCAAGTTAGCAACCATGCATATCTGCAGCTAAGCATAGTAGGGAAAAAATGAGAGGCACAATGCACCCAAGTTTGTGTAGTGGCCAGTATCCTAAGTGCTTCACTGGTCTTGTTCACATCACCATTGTAGAGTAAAGAACTCCCAGTTCATTCATTGAATACTTTGCCTTTAAAACTCAAGTTTTGTGTTGTAATTATGTCCCCAAAGCCTAGCACAAGTCCTTTGGGCTCTAAGTCCAAGCATGCAAAGTCAGTGATGTGGTTTAGTCAGAAAATAAAGGCATTAGATAAACTTTTTGCAGGAATGTCTGCAGTCACTGTTAGCAGCAAATGGTTAACAAATTTATGATTCATTATATCAACAAAATAAGAAAAAAATAATGAGAAAAATGTTTTGCATGTTATCAATTTTATTTTATGTACTACATTTTATGGATTATTTCATGGTTACTATGTTAGGAAAAATATATATTATCAGAATTAATGTTTTGTTATTAAAAATTGCATGCAGAAACATGTATTTTCAGTACTCTCAATGGAAAAATTAAAGTTTTTGTTGGTTGTAGGAACCTAATCCCAATTTTCCAGAGGTTCAATATATTAACATTAGCATTTTTTACTTTCACACTGTTTGTTTTCTAGAAGTTACCACAAAAGTTGAGGATTGAGTATAACTAATCACGGTCAAGTTTGAAGATGTTCTGTTTTGCAGGAATACGTACAATTCAATTTAGTTCAACTCAGCAAATACTATTACACACCTACCAACAACTAGTGAGACAAAATGATAAATGCCAGAACACAAAGACAAAAACAAATCAATCCCTGCCCTCAAGGAAGCTATATTCTACTGGGGGTAGATAATGCAACAACCAATGTAGATGAATAAATATAAGGCAATTTTAGAAGGGAGAGAGAAGTAATTACTGGGCATGTTAGAGAAGGCTTCACAAAGGAAATACAATATTCTGAGTTGAGTCTTGAAAGACAAGGACCCTGAGAGGAAGGAATCAGGAATATTTCTATTCCAAGCATATGAGACAGGTAGGAGAAAATACAGAGGTGTGGGATGAAATACATTGTAGTTCAAATGTTGTAGTTCAGGTAGGTAGTTGAGGATCTTCTCTGATAATCCAAGTAAGATGGAATGTAAAGGGTTTTTTTGTTTTGTTTTGTTTTGTTATTTTGGAGGAACAATTGGGGTTAAGTGACTTGCCCAAAGTCACATGGCTAGTTAAGTGTTAAGTGTTTGAGGCCAAATTTGAACTCAGATCCTCCTGACTCCAGGGCTGGTGCTCTATTCACTGCACCTAAAGGCAAGCAATACAGGGCAGTGAGGTGGTGCAGTGGAGAGTGCTGGGCCTGGAGTCAGGAAGGCTCATCTCCCTGAATTCAAATCTGGCCTCAGACAGTTACTTGTTATGTGACCCTGGGCAAGTCATTTAACCTTATCTGCTTCAGTTTCCTCATCTGTAAAGTGAGCTGGAGAAGGAAATGACAAACTACTCTAGTATCTTTGCCAAGAAAACCCCAAACAGAGTCACAAAGAGTTGGGCATGACTCAACAATAACAATATAAAATAAGGCTAGAAAGGTAAGTTTAAGATAGATAACACTAACATACAGGAGGATTGCCAGCATAGCTTCACTCTTGATCTGGTCAGACAGGAAGGGCAGGAAGACAGCTTCAGAAGAGTTAATAATCTTACTTTGTTCTAGTCTAGCCTTTCTCACAAGAGGGCTGCTAATAATGGGAGCACCAATTCCTATAGCATTCCCTAATCACTCTTCTCTCAGGGGCTGGCAAAAGTGGAGGGAGAGGAGGACTACAACTATGTCTTGAGACAGGCACAACTTGTACACTCCCCTAAATCCCCTCAAGCCTCGATGGGGTCCAACTGGGGCAAAAACAAATTCCCACCCCGCCCAAGAATTGATGGGGGCCAGTCAAGGCACACAGAGCATTTCAGCTTGTGCATTCAACCCTAAGAGTTCCCTCACTCACTGACTCACTGCATAGTCACAGTGGATATTTACAATTTAAGCACAAATATTTATATTATTTATCATTATACAATGCTATACAAGCATGGTGGAGATGTTTATAAGTCACGAGCTTGTGAAAGATATTATTATGGCCATGGATCCTGAGAAACTAAATTCTAAGAAAGAATAACAAAAATCTACCTCACAAACACTAAAATCCACCTTATAGTAGGTAACTAACAAAAAAGCCCAGGGATCACTTTAGCCATCAAATATTTGATCCCCTCAGCTTTTATATGCCCTTGCTTGCCAAAATGAACAAGTATTTGATGGCTTAGTGTTTCTAGGATTTTTCTTTCTCCTCTTAGTGGCAATTTATCAACATAGCTGAAACTTCTTTAGGAAATGGTTTTCAGTAAGAGTGAATGTCAGTTCCTCTGCCCGTTTCCTATTTTTCAGCATCAATAACTTGTTTAAATAGATCCAGCTGTAGTTCTTTTGATTATATAGCAAGTCTTTTTCTCACTTTTATTCTTTCATTTACATTTACATTCTTTTTTTTACCTTTGTTCTGATCCATCTTTCCTTCCATTGACAGAGCAATATTCCTAAGACATGAAGTGACTATGCCACATTCCCTCTCCAAAAGCTCTGAATGGCTCCCTATTTCTTCTAGATTTATATGCTAACTACTCTGGCATTTAAAACCCTATACACAGGGGGTGGCTAGGTGGCGCAGTGAGTAGAGTGCTGGCCCTTCGGATCCGGCCTCAGACACTTAACACAAACAAACAAACAAACAAACAAAAAAACCTAGCAGTGTGACCTTGAGCAAGTTACTTAACCCCAAATGCCCTCCAAAAAGAAAAAAAAAAACCCTATACAATCTAGGTCCAACCTCCCTCTTTCTACTTATTATGAGACTTACTTGATTTCACACAAACTACCAAACTAGTCTTCTTTTTACTCACACAGGACATGCTAACTCTTACCTTCAAGCTTTCCTTCACACAGGCCACCCTTCCTTCCCTCCACCTCCGACCACTCCTGGAATAGTCTCCCTCCTCCACTCTACCTCTTAGAATGCCTCATTTCACTCAAAGAGCAGATCAAATATCTCCTTCTACCTGAGGCCTTTCCTAGTGACATTAGCTGCTAGTCACTTCCCTTTCCCCATTAAAAAAAAAAAACAACCTAGCTTGTATTTATTTTGTATATATTTGTTTTTATGCATGTTATCTCCCTTTGATAGACTATAAACTCTCCCTAGAACCTAGCATAGTAACTGGCACATATGAGGTACATAATAAAAGCTCATTGACGGGCTGATTGTTCTAACAAGTCCAGGGTATGACTATATACAAACAGCCACTTTAGGAATGACTCCACATCAATAAGTCATTTTTGTCCATTAATATACAATTTTTATTGGGGTGGCTAGGTGGCGCAGTAAGAGCGCCGGCCTCGGAGTTGGGATGACCGAGATCGAAACCGGCCTCAGAAAATGAGCACCCACACATAAATAATGACTAGCTGTGTAACCTTGAGCAAGTTACTTAACCCCAATTGCTTAAAAAAAAAAAAATATATATATATATACACAATTTTTATTAAGTTATTTCATGCTTACCATATCCAACAGTCTAATTTTTTTCTCAAAACAAAGTATTCATAAAATATAGCAATAAGGCTTCTGTATAAACCTTTTTTCTTTCACTCTTGACTATATCTTGTAACAATTTTCATTATCTTCAGTTAACAATTGTTTTTACATTGACGTCACCAAGTATTAAATAATGTTAAGATAACCTGAAGGATCTTACTGAATTCTTTGTAGAATTTCTCCATCTCTTCATTCTTTGCAACTGATATTTGCACAGAATTTGCACTTATGATTATCTTTTTGCAAATATTTATGATGATTACTACAATATGAGATGATTAAATGTGGCATAAAATTATCTTTCTTACAGACTTTGGACAAAACAGACAGAACCAAACCCAACTTCTCCATTTGCCTCTCTGTGGAGAACCTATGAGTCATCCTTCCATTTAGTTTCCATCTTTCCTTTTCTCTTCTAGCTTCACTGAGATTATTGAGACTGATACAATTTAGTTGCTTCAGTAGTATGCCACTCAATAGTGATTGCATAAGGATTTCATATTTATAGTATAAATAATTTCATGTTTATAGATGCTCTCAAAACTGTGATTTTTCTTCTATTTTCTTGTATGCCATTATCTCTTTATGACTGTTAAAGGATAGGGGGCCACAACTTCCCAAGGGCCATTTTGATTTTTAATGCCTTGCCAAAGACCTTAGAAAGACTATATTGGCAGTTATATGGACGAATTAGAGAGCAAAAAGGCTGGAAACAGTAAAGGACATTTATAAAGCTATAACAATTGTCCAGATGAAAGATGATGAAGGCAATGGCTATGCGAGTAGAGAGGGGACAAATGGCAGAAATTGTACAAGGGTCAAAGAGAAAAGGTTAAACTTCTAAAGGAGAAGTCAGTGTAAGACTGATGGGAAGCTTCCTGTGATTAAAATTCTGAATACACAAAGAGAATAAATTTCACTGAAGAGAAAGAGTTCTCTAAAGAGAACAATGTTGATGCATTGGGAACTCATCAACAACTTAGATTTCTTAAAAATCTGTATTGTAGAAACAAAGGCAGAAGCTGAAGGAAGAATATAAAAGCATGGTATAGAAGTAAGAAAAGAAAGAATAGTTGAGAATGCTAAAGCTCAGAATAAGCTGAGGCTTATGAGACAAGCTAAGGACAAAAAAAGGAGTTATTTTTAGATATATTGTAAAGAAAATGACAACCAAAGAAGACAGAGCTGCTCAAATTGGTTTTTGGTTGCTTCTATTTTCTCTGTCAGGAAGAATGACTTCTGGATTAGAAATGAAAAAAAAAAAGTTAATAAATAGTTTATACCCAACGTAAATAAGTAGATGGTAAGAAATCGCCTATATATCCTTAATAAGTTAAAGTTACCTTAATCAGATGGACTACATGATCAGGGACAAGTCAATTTGATTACTCAAATCACTGTCGGTACTAAAAGTATCAGGGAACTGTATGGGAGTTAAGTGTTGTTCTAATTTTCAAAAGAATAAGAAGAAAAAAGAACTTTAAACAATAGGTCAATAACCTCATCTTGTAATTCTGGCAAAATTCTAAAGCATAATATTAAAGAGATGGTTAGGAAACACCTAGAAAAGGGAGCTATGATCACAAAGAATCTGTATAATTTCATCCTGAATAGATCAAGTCAAACTGATCTTATTTCCTTCTTATTTTGACAGTTACTAAAAAGGTAGATCAGTCTAATGACATACATATAAATCTGGACATACACAAATATTAGAGAAAAAGAGAGGTGGTGGCAGGGATTTTAGCAGAGCATTTGATAACTCTCTTATGCTATTCTTGTAGAGAAGATGGAAGAAAGTAAATGGAGCAGCTGGGTGGCAGAGTAGGTAAGAGCACAGGTCTTGGAGTCAGGAAAAATCATCCTCCTGAGTTCAAATATGACGTCAGACACTTACTAGCTGTAAGACGCTGGGCAAGTCACTTAACCCTGTTTGCCTCAGTTTCCTCATCTGTAAAATGAACTGGGAAGAAATGGGAAACTATTCCAGTATCTTTGTTAAGAAAACCACAAATGGGGTCATGAAGAGTCCAGTCAGGACTGAGATAAATAAACAACAACAAAAGACACTAATAGTTCTATAGATTTTAATGGAAGTTCTATAGATTTTAATGGATTTTAAAATGGCCTGATCCAAAAGCTACTCATTTATACATTGATCTCAGCTGGGAAGGAAATTATCCAGTGAAGCGCCCTTATACTGTTTAAACATTGCTATCAATGACTTGACTAAAGGCAGGAAGATGGCATGTTCATCAAATGTGGAGATGACACAAAGCTTAGAAGTAAAGCTAACATACTCTATGACAGAAGTTCTAGACAGGCTAGAACACAGGACCAAACTGAACTAAATGAAATTTAATAGGGCTAAATATAAAGTCTTTTACTCACATTCAAAAATTCTACTTGACAAGTACAAGATGGGTAGAGGTATGATTAGCAATTTTTAGATGAAGTTGGTGCATTGTAAGCTTAGTAAGTCAGCAGATGTGTCAGCCCAGAAAGCTAATTTGTGCTAGATTGTGAGAGGCATTGCTTCTAAGAATAAGGTAGCTTTTGTTGTACTCTATACCTGTTGTACTCTACCCTTGTCAAAGAATAATGGATACTATTTTCTATTTTAGGTGGAACATTTTGGGAAGGATGTCAATAAGCTGGAGAACATCCTGAGTGGGAAAATCAGAATGCTCAAGGGCCTAGTGTGCATGCCACATAGGATCAGCTAAAGGAACTGGAGCTGTCTAGGGAGAAGAAGAGATTGGGGGTGGGAAGGGACATAGGGAAGGGTTTTCATGTCAAAGGGAATTAGACTTATTCTATTTGGCCTAAGGGGAAAATTTAGGCTTTCGGGTCAAGAAAATACCCAATAATCAGAGCAGTCCAAAAGTGGAATGGGCTTAAGAGATAAAGGCTTCCCCCTTGCTGGAAAATTCTTTGATTCTGTGATTTTGTGAATTTAAATTGATAAATCTGGGCAACTAATTAGATACAGGAAGATCAGAAGAAGGAAGTGTAAGGTATGACTTTAAGATTTTGAACCTGGGTGGCCAGTGATATATTTATACACATATAAACATCCTCTTTTTTTTTAAAGCAATTGGGGTTAAGTAACTTGCTCAAGGTTACACGGCTAGTCATTATTTATGCGTGGGTGCTCATTTTCTGAGGCCGGATCTGATCTCAGGTCATCCCAACTCCGAGGCCGGCGCTCTTACTCACTGCGCCACCTAGCCGCCCCTTTAGGGCAATTGGGGTTAAGTAACTTGCCCAAGGTTACACGGCTAGGTTTTTGTTTGTATGGATTAAGTGTCGGAGGCCGGCTCCGAACTCAGGTCCTTCTGATTCCAGGGCCGGCACTCTATTCACTGCGCCACCTAGCCGGCCCATAAACATCCTCTTTTAAATTCATTCATATGCATAGAGATAAATACATCCATAAGACTGAAACTGTCCTACTTTTACAAGGAAAAATAAAAATACACACAGATACACAATATAAATATAGATACATGAACATTTACAGATCTAAAGAAATATGTATATGCCTCCAAAGACATAAAGATGGATAAACAGATTTTAATATAGTTATATGTTATGATTATATATAGGACATCTAGGTACTTGGGTAGAGTGCCAGGTCTGGAATCAGAAAGAGTCCTCTTCCTGAGTTTAAATCTGATCTCAGACAGTTCTTGTGTGACCTTGGCAAGTCACTTCACTCTATTTGCCTCAGTTTCATCATCTGTAAAATGAACTGGAGAAGGAAATGGCAAACCATTTTAACAACAAGCATCCTAGCATACCCAGGATGGTTGTTAGCACTAGCTCTCTGATCTGTTTTTCTAAAGGAAAGCAACTTAAAAGGAGTCAACGATCTTACTTTAATTATATATGTATATATATGCATATGTATATATACACATACATATACATACAGACATACATACAGACATATGCATATATAAATTCACTTAGTTCAAGGGAAAAAGCCAGCACCCTGAACTTCAGAGAAAATACAAACAGAAATTATAAGCAGGAAAAACACAGACAGAGAAAATAACACAAATCAACACAGAGATCTTCTAAATCTGACCAAATCTATACATATATAGTTACCAGAGAGAGAAGCACCAACATCTGAGTTTTCAAAGCAGGTGGATAGGTGGAAGGGAGGGATCCTTAATGGCTACCCATAGTCTCCTCTGGCCAAATCACACAAACACTCTTCCAATGAGTGAGCCCCAAAGCAAACCTCTCCTCAGAGTATATATACCCTCCTTCAGAGCCAGAGGGCATCACAACCCTCATGATCCACTGCCTAATTACAAAGTAACAAAAGGTATAGGCCTTCCTGAAAAACAGGCCTCCCCTATTCAAGCTTCTCTAGTTGGACTCCATGTGAGGGCTATCAATGAGCAAGGAAGATCTTCAACTCCCATTAACATTACAACAACTCTAGTACCTTTACTAAGAAAACCCCAAATGGGGTCACCAAGAGTCAGACACAACTGAAAAATGACTAAACAATAAGGATAAAATACACACACATATAGATGTATAAGACTCTAGAATTACAAATAAAAATGCAAATTTTCACAGAACACATTATGATCAGAAGAAAGATACTAAAACAAATAAAAACATATATACAAGTAGATACATAAAGAAAATGCTTTGCTATAAAACCCTGTATTATATGTCAGGCACCATGATAAATGCTAGGAAACAAAGAAAAGCAAAAATATTCTATAGCATCAAGAAGTTCACATTCCACCAGGAGAGATAAACATGAAAATGACTAGATATATACTTAGATGGAAGGTAATCCCAGAGGGGAAAATAACACTAATTGGGAAGACTAGGAAAGATCTCCTGAGGAAGCTAGGATTTGAGATAAATATTGAAGGAATCTAGAGAAACCATAAGCAGAGGTGAGGAAAGAAAGTAGACCAGGCACTGGGGAACAACCAGTGAAAAACAGACAGGAGATGAAATTTGTTTGAAGAACATCAACCAGGCTAATGTGTCTGGATAGAAGAGTGGTGAAAGAGAATAAAGTGCAAAAATACTTAAAAGATCTGAAAGGGTGAGGTAATGAAGGGCTTTGAGTGCCATATATTTTATTCTGTGGGTAATAAGGTGTCACTAGTTTATTTGGGGAGGGAGGTAGTACGACCAAACCTATCATTTTGGAAAATCAATACTGGTACCTAATGATCGATTTGGGACACATTTCTTTTCTCAAAATAAAGTGAGACTATGGTTATGGAATGGAACTCTGTTGGTCACAATTACCGCAGCATATGGTTTTGCTTAACTTTGTTTTATTGTCTTAAGTGAGGAGACTATGGAAGGGATTATTGTGACATTACTGAGGTGTGAAAAAACTGCCATTATTTCAGCTGAGACATCATGCCCACTGAACTATTAGTCAATCACAGCATTGAATAACTCAACATAGCAGTGAATAATCTATTCAACACAAAAAATACTTCATCAAGAAAATATTATAGACAGTATCTGAGACAGAAATAGGAGTTATGAGATAACCTAGTTCATGGATTTTCCTTATTCATATGATTGATTCGCCACTGTGTTTCTATAACTGTGTTAATTCACTCTCACAGATACTGAATACATTGGTGAGAAAGTGTGACCCAAGTTAACGTATGGAGTGCAATGTATTTATTATTCCTACATTTGTTTTACTATATGCATCCCTATTATGTAATTATTTCTTCTGCTCTATTGTTAAAATAAATGGTTATATTTCGGATCTAAGAATGTCATTATTGTGAACTGTTGATTTTTGTGATAATTGAACTACACCAATGGGGATGCAGGAGCTGTAATACTGACTAGGGAGAATGTATCTACCCACAAAGAATTAGCCTCAGTACGTGAATAAATTTGAATGAAACTACTTGGTGGTGGACCTTCTCTGGGATTCTAGACCTATCACCTTGAGGAGTAGTTAGAATGAGTAAGTCAGCCCAGAAAGGGTTGCCTTTGTGAGCTGTGTACATACTACAGAAACTGTAGCTGCCCCAAGTACCCATTACATTGGTCATCCAGAAAGCAAAATCTTCCTACCTGAGCAGACCTCTTTATAAGTTGGGTTTGAAGTGTAGCCTCCAGCAAAGCCAACTTGAGTAGAATACACTCCTGTCAAGTTCCAAAACTTGCGCTCTGCTCCCCAGAAACACCCCATTCCTGAAAAAGAGCAAGAGAAAATATTTCAATGACAAGTCACTTATATATTTATGTTGTACATTACTTTTCCCCTGGTTATTTGCTAGTCAAATAACCACCAATATGTAGGTATGATGGTGCTGATTATACATTTATTTCTATTTTTAAAATAAGTTTAGCTGATACTTTCTCTTTAGGCAGACCATAATCTTACAAAGCCACAAACTTGAACTCCACAGACCCCAAATCACATAGCTGGTTGCTTGAAAGGCAAATGAATATATTTTAGGCATCTTATTTTAATTAACCAATGAATTATCAAAACATGAATTTATATTTAGGATAAATATTAATTTTCTCTTATGCTTTCTAGATATACATACTATCTTTAAATATGGAGGAACAACAACAAACTACACTGCAAATTATAGACAGTGGGCATATAATTCAAATGTATGCACTATTTCCTATTAATTTAATTTCTTACATTAAATAACTCAATAAATTACTTCCACTGTTTTATTTTAAAAACAGATGATACAAAGTCCATGTAATATGTCATGGATCAACCAAAACATACTAATTTATATTCCTGAGAATTACCGTTGCATATAATGAATGACTTAAAAGCTAAGCCCACTCTAGTGAACTGACAAACTTGGATTATTTTAGAATTAATTCCCTAATGCATCCATGATAAGCCTTTTTTCAGGTGTCATCCTGGGTAATAAGCAATAATTACAGAAACTCTGTACAGGTTTATAATCCCACACAGCCTTTCTGAGCCTCGGTGGGGCAGGAGTAGATAAAGCAAAATGCCCTCCTAACCCCAACAATAAGGAACATTTTACATACAGGTGTAACAGAGGCCACTGATGGTACAGTAGGTCAGGAACTTCAACTCTAGCTTCAGATACTTTCTACCTGTGTGACCCTGAGCAAATCACTTAACCTTTTTACCTCAGTTTCCTGAACTGTAAAATGGGAATAAAAGCTCCTACCTTGCAGGGTTGTTGTGAAGATCAAATTAGAGATGAGTAACAAGTGATTAGCACAAAGCCTGGCACATAGGAGGCACCATATAAATACTTATTCCATTCCTTTCTCCCAACAGAATACTGGGAGAAAGCTGAATTACAAGGCATTTCACTAAGAGTGTCACTTGATCTATGTTAGAAACTTCAAAGAAAAAGTTAAGCATATGGGATAATAATGTTGGTCAATATAAAATGTTATTTGGAAACAGAAGAACATGGAAATCTATAGATCAAGTGATTACACATTAATTAAGCACCTACCATGTGCTAAGCCCTATGCTAAACACTGGGCATATAAAGAGAGAGAGTCCTTGTTCTCAAGAAGATGACTTAGTGGAAATGTGAAATACTCTAATCATTTTGGAGCAATCTGGAATTATGCCCAAAGAGTTCTTAAAACTACCTGTGCTCTTTGACCCAGCAATGCCACTACTTAGTCTATTTTCAAAGATGATTAGGGAAAAAGGAAAAGAACCTATATGTTCAAGAACAGCAGTTCTCTTTGCAGTGGCAAACAAAACTAAAACAGCCAAAATCTAAAGGAAAACAGTAAACTAGGGGAAATTTTTTACAGTAAATTTCTCTAATGAAGGCCTCATTTCTCAAATACATAGAGAACTAAGCCATATTTGTAAAAATACAAACCATTCATCAATTGATAAATGGTCAAAGATATGAATAGACAGTTTTCAGAAAAAGAAATTGAAGCTATTAATAGTCACATGGAAAAAATATTCTAAATCATTACTGATTAGAGAAATGCAAATTAAACCAACTCTGAGATACAACTTCACACCTATATCAGATTGCCAACAGAACAGAAAATGAAAATGGCAAATGCTGGAGGGGCTATAGAAAAATTGGGACACTAATGCACTGTTGGTAGAGTTGTGGAAAATAGTTTGCAACTATACCTAAAGGGCTATAAAACTGTGCATACTGTTGCATATAATGAATGACCCAGAAATATCACTTCTAGGTTTGTATCCCAAAGAGATCAAAGAAAACGGAAAAGGACTTCTCTGCACAAAAATATTTACAGAATTTTTTAAAATAGTGACAAAGAATTGGAAATTGAGGAGATACTTATCAATTGGGGAATGGCTGAACAAGCTATACTTTATGACTGTAATGGAATATTATTGTGTTATAAGAAATGACAAGGAGGATACTTTCTTTAAAACCTTGTAAGACTTATATGAAATGATGCAAAGTGAAGTGAGCAGAACCAGGAGAACAATATATACAGTAACAGCAATATTGTAAGGATGATCAACTGTGAAACTTAGCAACTCTGATCAAGACCATGATACAAGACAATTTTGAAGAACTTATGATGAAAAATGCTATCTACCCCCAGAGATAGAACTGATGGACTCTGAGTACAAACAGAAGCACACTTTTTGACTTTATTTTTCTTGTTTGTTTCTGTGTGTGCATGCGCATCTTTTCTTTTATGACATGACTAATATATAAATAAGCTTTGCATGAACCCATATAATTGATATCATATTGCTTGCCCTCTCTTATGGTGAGGAAGGGGCTAGAGGAAGGGGGATAATTTGGAACTTAAAGTTTTAAAAATGAATGTTAAAAAAATTTTTACATGTAGTTAGGAAAAAGTTAATGAAATAAAAATATTTTTATAAAAGGGAAAAAAGGAGTAATTTTCCAATTTTTTATGTAATTGGAAAATATTTAATGAACTAAATAAAAATATTTTTTAAAAAGGGCAAGGATGTGAATTCACTGATCATGCATAGATAAGACCTCAGTTCTGGAGTTTTGGGGTGACTGAGAGCATAACCTGCCCTACTCATTAGTGCCTAGTGCTTATACTAATAATAAAACAGAACACACATTTTGTCATATGGAAATTTCTTAGTGTTTTATATATATTTTAATAATAAATTTTAAAATGCAATCAGAATTTAATTGCTCTGAAGAATTTTTAATATAAAATGGCATAGGAGATAGAAGTGGACTGAAAATCATGAAGACTTGGTCCAGCTCCTGCCTCTGATACACACTGACTAAATGACCCTGGTAAAGTAACTCAACTGTTTAGTGACACAGGCGACTGAGACTGTTACTCACAGTGGTAGAAAAAGTTGCCTCATCTAGGAACTTCCCTCTATAAATGAAATCCCAGGGTCAGTTTTTCTCCTTATCCTAAACTATATATATATGAGGAGATAATAAAATATGATTTGGTAAAGGGCAGTAAAGAATTGTAGAAGAAGAAGCATTCAAAAGTCACTAGCTGGACTGTTTTAGTAGGTATGCAAAATTATAGTTTATGTCCTATGTGGCAAGAAATTCCTCCTTTTGGGGAGGCTAGGTGGCACAGTGAACAGAGTACCAGCCCCAGAGTCAGGAGGACCTGAGTTCAAATCCAGCCTCAGACACTTACACACACAAAAATTAGCCATGTGACCTTGGGCAAGTCACTTAACCCCAGTTGCCCTCCAAAAGGCAAAAAAAAAAAAAAAAGTAATTCCTCCTTTAGTCCAGAATATCAAGGGAATTAATGAAAAGAAATGCTAGGGGAGGTGGCCTAGCCATACCAGATTTTAATCCATATTATAAAGCAGCAGTCATCAAAACTACTTGGTACTGGCTGAGGAATAGAGTAGTGGATCAATGGAATAGATTAGGTACACGAGACTTAGCAGTCAACGACTATAGTAATCTACTATTTGGTAAACCCAAAGACCCCAGTTCTTGGGATAAGAATTCACTATATGACAAAAACTGCTGGGAAAACTGGAATATGTATGGCAGAAACTGGGCATAGACCATCATCTAACACTGTATACCAAAATCAAGTCTAAATGAGTGCACAATCTAGGTATAAAGGCTGATACTATAAGCAGTATGGGAAAGCAAGGAATAGTTTACCTGTCAGATTTATGGAGAAGGGAAAGATTTTATGGCCAAACAAGAGTTAGAAAGCATTTTAAAACACAAAATGGATAATCTTGATTACATTAAACTGAAAAGTTTCTGTATAAACAAAGCCAATGTAAACAAGATTAAGAGGGAAGTGGGAAATTGGGAAAGAATTTTTACAAACAATATTTCTGATAAAGGCCTCATTTCTAAAATATACAGAGAACTGAGTCAAAATATACAGGGAATACAAGTCATTTCCCACTTGATAAATGGTCAAAGGATATGAACAGGCAGTTTTCAGAGAAAGATATCTATAAGCATATGAAAAAATGCTCTAAATCACTATTGATTAGAGAAATGCAAATCAAAACTCTGAGGTACCACATCTCACAGGTCAGATTGGCTAAGATGACAAAACAGGAAAATGACAAAGGCTGGAGAAGATGTGGAAAAATTGGAACACTAATGCATTGTTGAAAGAGTTGTGAACTGATTTAACCATTCTGGAGAGCAATCTGGAACTATGCCCAAAGGGCTATAAATAAGTGCATACTCTTTGATCCAGTAATAACACTTCTAGGGTTGTATCCCAAAGAGATCATAGAACTGGGAGGAAAACCCGTATGTACAAAAATATTTATTGCAACTCTTTCTGTGGTGGCAAAGAATTGGAAATTAAGGGGATGCCCATCAATAGGGGAATGGCTAAACAAGCTGCGGTATATGAATGTAATGGAATACTATTGTGCTACAAGAAATGAGGAGCAGACAGACTTCATATTTACCTGGAGAGACTTACATAAACTTTTGAGGAGTGAGAAGAGCAGAACCAGAGAAATATGTACACAATTACAGACACAACATATATGTGATGAACAACTTTGATAGACTGGACTCTTCAGCAATGCAAGGTTATAAGACAACTCCAAAAGACTCATTATAGAAGGAAATGTCTACATCCAGAGAAAGAACTAAAAAGAACAGAGTGTGGATACAGACTGAAGTAAACTACCTGCTCTCTTTTTCTTGTTTGGTTTTATTTCCTCTTTCCCCATGTTCCTTCCATCCATTACAATCCTTCCTTACAGCCTGACAATGTCTAATGCGAAAGTATTTACACATCCTATACTTGATTTACTTGATTGCATGCTGTGGTGGGAGGGGTTGGGGGGGGTTGCAAGGTGAGGGAGGGGGAGAAAATTTGAAACTCAAGGGACTGTGGAACTGAATCTTGTAAACTAAAAGTAAACAAACAAATTAACAAAGACAAAAAAAAGAAATTCTCCCTTTATCTTTATTCCTATGTATAATTTGAAAAATATTTCTCAATTGTCTTTCTCTTCGCCCTAATCCTATTAGGTTACTTTCTCTCTCTCTCTCTCTCTCTCCTGTGTGTGTAGGTGTGTATTTTTTTTAATTACTTATTCTTTCCTTAGTAGTTTATTTATACTTTTTTGTGTTTCTGCTTTTCAGAGGTTTTACAAGTTGAATATTTGGCTCAGTCATTCAAGGACTGTAATTGGGATGCATCTTGAGTTTCTTTAAAAAAAATCTTGTTCTATTCCACTTTACAGTTTCTAGTGGGGGCAGAATCTATAGTATCTTGTGTGATTATTATTCACTATCCCTTTATATTTGAAGGTCTTTCTTCTGTCCACTTGCAGAATATATATTTTTTGCCTCCAGAAATGTTAAACTGGGATGGCTAGGTAACACAGTGAACAGAGCACCAGCCCTGGATTCAGAAGGACCTGTGTTCAAATGTGACCTCAAACACTTAACACTTACTAGCCGTGTGACCTTGGGCAAGTTACTTAACCCCAATTGCCCTGCCTTTTCCCCTCCAAAATAAAAAAAAAAAAAGAAAAGAAAAGAAAGAAATGTTAAACATATCCACTATCCATCTTAGAGTTTGAGACAGAGGTTTTGTTCTATTTTTGTTTTATATTGTTTTCTGGAAGTGACCCGTGAGTAATTTTTTTAAATTGGTGCTTTAGTTTCTATATTCAGAAGTTTGTGGGAAATTTCTGGTATTATTTCCTGAAACATAGTGTTCAGATTTTTCAATTTTTCATTATGCTTAAGTTATCTCTTTACACACTACCTTTGAGACCAATGACTTTTTATACAGAGATCATATAAACATTTTTTAGTGTTATTACTTATGTTTCTATTATTTCAGATTGCCTTTCAATTCAGCATGTTTCAAACACAAGTTCATCCTCCCTTTCCCTTCTTTGCAGAAAGCCTTCACCATAGATTAAAGGTTGGTTGGGTTGGGTTTTTTTTTTCCATTATGCTCATTATGACCTGCTGTGCAGGTCACAAATTCTGGCATTTGTTTCTTTCTAATTTCTTATTTTCTGTTTTCATTTCTCATTTGAATCATTCTAGAACATCCTATTGTGGTCTCATGCTTTCGTGAGATTCCAGAGGGTTCTGTTTCATCTGACAATCGTTCCATTTTCTTTATTTTATAATACTGATTCAAAGAAGTTTGTATTCTTTTTGATATTTTGATGCTTTCTTCCTTGTAATTTTAGTGTCCTTTCTGCTGATTTATCTGTTTGGGCTCAATGTTTTAAAATGAATTTTCTTCTGCTCAAAATCTTTGGTAGTTTCAGCCTTTTCTCACTTTATATCCCTTTTCTTTTTTTATTATTTCTGCCTTTGATGAGGCTGAACTAAAAAGCTATTTCAGCATCTCCCTGTGTTGGGAATTTTTTTTTTTTACCAGCCTCATTCCCTGCCTTAAGTAGGTTCTAAGAGGACAAGAATGACCCCGACTCAATTTCAGTTCCCTTCCCTTCAAGCCTGGTACAGTCACTCATACTTAACTCCTGACCCAGTTGGGAGGTTCTGTTCCTATGTCTATTTCTTTCATTGTCTGACTAGTCTGCCTTTTACAGAGATGTTAGCATATGGGGTGGGTATTCTGGACAGAATCTCCTCAGCTCTGAAGGTCCATAACTTAGGAGCCACCATAGTTGGGATCTTGATTCCCCCCATCTCTGACCACTTCCCAACTTTCCATGGCTGGGTAGAATAAATGCATGACACTTGTTGCAGTGGGGTGGGAGATAAAGAGGTGCTGGGATGCACCAGAAGAGTCCCTGAAGCAAAAGGGGAAACTTTGTATCAGTCCCAAGCATATGTCTATACACTCTATCATAGATCTGAGGCTAGTGGAGGAGGAATACTCTGTGAAAGCATTAAGGATTAGCAGTTTTCCAAGAGTTAATTCATAAAGTTGTTACTGTGTTGGGTTTCCTGATTTCTGGTTCCATGGATTCTTTTGGAAGGTTTCTGAGAGTTAGTGCCAACTGAAGAAAATATATAGTCTTCCGTCCTGTTTGTCATATGACTAGAACCCAGAAAAACAATTAGTATTAATACTAAACAAATTTTTCTCAAAATTGAAGAAGAAATCCTACTATATTCCTTTTATGAGACAAATATAGTCCTAAGACCTAAACCAGGGAAGAATAAAGCACAGAAGAAAAAAACAAATATCATTGACACTATCAATTAAAAAAAAATTGAACAAAATCATGTCAAAAAGAATATAGTGATTGATCTGAGAAATCATTCATCGTGGCCAAGTTGGATTTATACTAGGGATACAAGGATGGTTCAATATTAAGTGTTTCAGTTTAAACCCAGGGATGCCTAAAACTGGTGGGGTGGGGGCTTTGCCCACCCAAAACTGTTGCGGTTTCATGATGTGTGGTGGTGGAACCATATCAAAGAATTCAGAGTCAGACCACTTCTAATCCAAGTATAGGCATTTATTAAGAGTGATGCCTCGGGGCGGCTAGGTGGCGCAGTGAATAGAGCGCCGGCCCTGGAATCAGAAGGACCTGAGTTCGGAGCCGGCCTCCGACACTTAATCTGCACAAACAAAAACCTAGCCGTGTAACCTTGGGCAAGTTACTTAACCCCAATTGCCCTAAAGGGGTGGCTAGGTGGCGCAGTGAGTAAGAGCACCGGCCTCGGAGTTTGGATGACCCGAGATCAGATCCTGCCTCAGAAAATGAGCACCCACACACAAATAATGACTAGCCGTGTAACCTTGAGCAAGTTACTTAACCCCAATTGCTTTAAAAAAAAAAAAAAAGAGAGTGATGCCTCTCATGAAGCAGGCTAAGTTCCAAGAGGAACCAGCAACTTTAGAGAAAACAAGATAGATTTTTATAGGGTAAAGATGCAATTACATAACAGAAATTTACATAAAATTAATATTAAAAAGGCAGGAGGAGCTTGTTAAGGGATTAAGTAATGGAGGAGGGGTCCCATCTATGGTTTGGTGGTTAAACATTCTGGTCAGTCTGCCCTCCAACTGGCTAGCTATTGTGGTCCTGTCTTGGGCTAGATGGATAATGTGATTGTGATTGCACACATGTTCTTGTGGGAAAGGGTCTGGGGGCAGTGACCAGGTAGAGGCAATAGCTAGGTTCCCATCATATGGACACATCTGTTGTTTCTGTGGGAACTAAGTTCAGGGACACACCTGTTGGCCTGGTGAACAGTGAGGCATAAGTTAGGACACTGGGGGCAGAGTGGGCGGGGGCCCTAGGTAGGTGCAATGGGCCTGCTGTCTACTAGGGCCAGGCCTATAATGAAGCTTGAACATTGGGGCTGGGAGCAGCTTTATTAGGATCCCATCATTAGGAAAATAATAAATAAAATTAAGCATATTAAAAATAAAAGTAGCTTAAATCACATGATTATTTCAATAGATGTGGGAAAATGGCTTTGACTAAGAATAACACTAATTTTTTATCTAAAAACTACAAAGTATAAGTATAGTGACCTTTTTAAATATCATAGGAAGTTATTACCTAAAATAAAAAGTAAGAATCTTCCAAAATGGGGATACATTAGAACCCTTCCAAATAAAAGCAAGATTAAATCAAGGATGATCATTCTCTTTATTATTATTTGACATAATTCTGAAAATGCACTAAGACAAGAAAAGGAAGTTAAAAGCATAAATATATGTTAAAAGGGATAAAACTATCCTTATAACTTGATGATATGATGGCTTACTTAGAATAGCCTAGAAAATTAGCAAAGATAATAACTGAAACAATAACTTCAGCAAAGTTACAGGTTAGGGAATAAAACCTCATAAATCAACTATATCTACATAATAATAATGATAAAATCTAAGAGGCAATAATATAAAGGGAAATTCCATTCTAAATAACTATAAAAAAGCAAACTTTCTGGGAACAAACCTAGAAAAGCACACAAAATAGTTGTATAGATTCAATTTCAAAGTGCTCCTTAAAGAAATAAAGAATAATTTAAATACCTGAAGGAATATTCAGTGTTCATGGCTGGGCTGGGCCAATATAATAAAAATGACAACACTATCAAATTATGCCTTTTAGTGCTATGCCAAATTGCTAAGGAGATATTTTATGGAACTTAATGAAATAATAATAAAATACATTTATATAAACAAAGATATAGAATATCAAGAGAAATTATGAAAAGAAGAAGGGTTAAAGAAGGCACTTCCAGACTTGAAACTATAGTATGAAGCAGCAGTCAAAAAAATCATCTAGTACTAGCTAAAAAAGAATAGAGATCAATAGAACCAATGAAATACTGGAGAATCAGGAAGAGTGGAACTCAATAGCCCATTCTTTAATAATATGGAAAAAATAAATTAGCTAGAAAAATACTCCTCATTTGATAAAAACTGTTTGGAAAACTGGGAATCAGTCTGGCAGAAATAAAACTTAGAACAAACTTTATACTATATTCCACAACATATTCAAAATTGATAAAAACCTTAATTTTAAGGATCATAATATAAAAAACCAGAAGCAAAATAGAACATATACCTCTCAAAGCTATATATAAGATGTATATTCTTCTTTTTTTAAAGCATTTGGGGTTAAGTAACTTGCTCAAGGTTACACGGCTAGTCATTATTTATGTGTGGGTGCTCATTTTCTGAGGCCAGTTTCGATCTCAGGTCATCCCAACTCCGAGGCCAGTGCTCTTACTCACTGCGCCACCTAGCCACCCCAAGATGTATATTCTTTAACCAAACAAGAGATAGAGATAATTAAAAATAGATGAAATCAATAACTTTGATTACATAAAACTGAAAAAGCATCTGCATAAACAAAATGAATGCACATAAGATAAAAAGGGAAGCAGTTAAATGAGGAGGAAAAAAAAATCTGTATCAAATTTCTCTGATAAGGTGCTGGTTATCCAAGATATATAAACAATTAACAGCTACATAATACCAAAAGTCATTTCTCAATAGATGAGTGTTCAAAAGATATGAACAAACAAAAGAAGTCTGTAAGAATAATTACAAACTATTAACAACAATATATAGCAAAATATTTATAGCAGCAATTTTGTAAGAGCAAAAAATTGGAAATAATAAAGTAGAAGCCCACAAACTGAGGAATAGTTAAACAAGTACAAGAAAGTAGTGAAATATTACTGTATTAATTAAATAAAAATAAAAAATTACTGTACTATAAAAAATAATGAATGAGATGAATGCAGAGAAGTATGAGAGAATCTATATGAACTGATGCAGAATAAAATAACTGGAGCTAAGGAAAAATATCCACTATTACTACAACAATGTAAATGGAAAAAAGCAACCACCACCACCACAAAATAAATGTAGCTAAATTATAAAGAACAAGCACTGCTTGAAAGAAAAAATTTGAGAAAAAGCCCCAACTTCACCTCTTTGCAGAAATGGGGGAGGGGCAGGGTTCAGAAGTGTTATACATTGGAAACATTTTCAGACTTTTTTGATCTATTGATGGGTTATGCTAATTTTTTCTCTTTCTTTTTCCTTTTTTTTTTTTTTGGAGGGGGGAAGGCAGGGCAACTGGGGTTAAGTGACTTGACCAAGGTCACATGTCTAGTAAGTGTTAAGTATATGAGGCTGGATTGGAACTCAGGTCCCCCTGACTCCAGGGCCGATGCTCTATTTACTGCACCACCTAGCCACCCCCCTTTTTCTTTAAGCTTTAAAAATACTATTTCTTATATGAGACATCTCTCTGCAAAAGGGAGATATTGAGGGAAATTGTGTTTATGTAGACATCTACTATTGTTATAGTAGATATATGAGTAGAGAAATCAGATGCCAGAGATGTTATGAAGAAAGAAATGGCAGGACAGGGAGCTTACTATGCAGCAGGAACTGTGCTAAATACTAGAGATAAAAAGAAAGGCAAAAAATTCTGCCCCTGTCTGCAAGAAGTCTACATTCTAATTAAGGACAGGACATGTAATTACCTATATACATAATAAGTAGTGAGTAGATGGAAGGTAATCTCAGAAAGAAGTCACTGGAGAGCAGGGCTGGGGGTCATTAAGGGGAGACACTGGGAATGGCCTTCTGCAGCAAGTGGGATTTGACCTGTGTTCAAGAAATTGAAAGTAGACCAACACAGATGGATTGTAGAGTGGCTTACTGTTAAATGTTTGTTAACTTGTTTTAGATGATAAGAGAGTCAGTGGAGTTTACTGAATGGAGATGAGATAAGATCAGACCTGCACTTGAGAAAAATCACTTTGAAAGCTGAGTAGAGAATGGATTGGAGTAAGGAGGCTTAAGGCAGAGAGAAAAAACGGAAGGATAGTTCCTAGTATGCACCAGGCACTGTGCTAATGTACCTTTTACAAATATCTCATTTGATCCTCACAACAACCCTACAAGGGAGGTGCTATCATTATTCCCATTTTATAGCTGAGGAAAAGTGAGGCAAACAGAACTTAAATGATTTGCTCAGGCTCACAAAGCTATTAAGTGGCTAGGGCTAGATTTGAACTTAGGTTTTCCTGACTCCAGGCCCAGTACGCTATCTGTTGCTCAACCAGCTGCCTTGAAAATTAGAAAGAAAGCAAGAAGAGTTTGTGGGGGGAAAGACAATGAAGTATTTTGACATGGTGAGTTTGAGACATCTACAAGACATCCAGCTTAAGATGTCTAAGAGGTAGTTAGTGAGTCAAGTCTGGAGCTCAGGAGAGAAAATAGGGCTGGGTGATCTGGGAACTATTTGCATATATATGATAATTGAACCTCTAGGAACTGATGATATCACTAAGTGAAATGGCTTAAACTGAGATGAGAAGGGCATCCAGGGCAGACCCTTGGGAAACCCAATTAATGGGTGTTTTTGGATGAAAATCCAGCAAAGAAGACAGAGCAGGAGCAGTAAAAACAGGTGGCAGGGGAAACAGGAGAGAACCGTATCCTAAAAACCTAGGGAGGAGAAACTATTTAGAAAAGGATAGGCATCAATAGTGTCAGAGGAAACAGAGAGGTCAAGAAGGAAAAGGATAGAGAAAGGTCATTTGATTCGGCAAATAAGAGATCAGTGGTAACTAACTGGAGAGGGCTCCCTCATTTGAGTGATGAGGTCAGAAGCCAGACTGCAGTGGGTTTAGCACTGAATGAGAGGAAAGGAAGTAGAAGCATCTAGTATCAATGACTTTCAAAAGGCGTTTAAACAAGAAGAGCAAAAGCTATATAGGACAATAACCAGCAGGGGTTAGCAAATTGAGAGAGAGACAATAGGAGTATGCAGCTTTCATTTAGATTCTGAGAAAGACAGACAGCCAGGTTCAGAAATACCCAGTCTTCCTTTTTGTTTTGGGGAGGGGGGCAGGCAGGGAGAGATGTCAACACTCTCCTTGTACACTACAGTCCGGTCCTTGAAAAGATACGTGTCTCCATGAGAACCCTTTCCATTGATAGTTAAACCAATTATTTAGAAAGGATATATACTACCATGTAATAGACTATACATTCAAGGGATAAATAGAGATGCCAATAGTGAAGACAACAGATGTTTTTACAAAGCTGGGAAGGAACAGAAAGAATAATAAACATATATATGTGTACAGGGTGGGAAGTCAGGGCAAAAACAGAGAGAAGAAAGGAAAAAAATATTCAGGCATCTCCGTTTTCACACAAGAGAAGGCAGCAGCATTAGTCTGTGAGCAGAAAGAGTGTCTATGCTGCTTGTAGCTTTATCTTCCTGGTTCACTTGGGTGTTTGCACACCTGAATAAACAAGTGAGGGGATCTGGTAATAAAGAGGACTGCCACACGCTGCTGTGTTTCAGTACCAGATCTGTGTGTGGCTTTTTATCTGCAGGGAGGGAGGCCACGTTGTGATGTGGCAGTCAGAGGCTCATGCAATCTTGGGCTGCTCTGATAGATGCCGGAGGACCAGAAATGATGATGAGATCTCCACTCTGATCCAACCCCATGAAAGCATTCATTCTGCTGAGTTTTGGGTTTTAGCAAGGACGTTGAAAATTTTTATTAAGTCCAGAAAAGGGCGACCAGAATGATAACATGATGTCATGAAATATAAGAATTGGCTGGAGGAATTTGGAATATTTAGCCTAGAGAAAGGGAATCTGGGGGTGAGGGTCTTCAAATGTTTGAAGGTTGTCACTGGAGGACGGATTAGGCCTGTTTGATTTGACCTGAGAGGGCGGAGCTAGGATCAAAGGGCACAAAAAAGGAAATTTTAGGCTCAACATATGGGGGAAGACTCCCTAAAATTTTAAGTTATCCAAAAGGTGAATCCTCTACCTCACAAGGAAAAAAGAAACTATAAGACAACTTGTTAGGACTCTCATGGAGAAGGGCCCTGCTTTAGCTATGGGCAGGATTCAATGATCTCTCAAGTTCCTTCTAGCACTGAGTCCCTGTGATTCTGTCAAATATTAACGGTCTCTGTTAAAGGTGCTCACACCTCAGGAGTCCAAAGCAAGAATGAGGTTGAGGTCTTAGGGACAATAACCAGTACCTCAGAACTGAGAGGTACAGGAGAAGGAAGAAAATAAAACCGCTAGAAGCATTTTCCATGGCCTGGAGAGAATCATGTGTCCCTTGATAGAAAGCTTCAAATGGCCAGCAGTTCTCAAACATTTTTTTTTTAAAGCAATTGGGGTTAAGTAACTTGCTCAAGGTTACACGGCTAGTCATTATTTATGCATGGGTGCTCATTTTCTGAGGCCGGATCTGATCTCCGGTCATCCCAACTCCGAGGTCATCCCAACTCCGAGGCCGGCGCTCTTACTCACTGCGCCACCTAGCCGCCCCTTTAGGGCAATTGGGGTTAAGTAACTTGCCCAAGGTTACACGGCTAGGTTTTTGTTTGTGTGGATTAAGTGTCGGAGGCCAGCTCCGAACTCAGGTCCTTCTGACTCCAGGGCCGGCGCTCTATTCACTGCGCCACCTAGCCGCCCCAAGTTCTCAAACATTTTGATCTCAGGACTCTTTACACCCTTAAAAATGATCAAAGACCTCAAAGAGATCTTGTTTATGGGGTTTATATCTGTAGACATTTATAAAATTAGGAATGAAAACACTTTAGTTTTATGAAAAGAGTTTGGACCCTCAAGACACCCCCCAGGGGATAGGATGGGGGGGATTTGGGGGAAGGGGGTTCCTTGTCACTTTAAGAACCAACTTCTGTTCTAGATTATTCCTAAAAGGGGGAATAGCTAGCTACTAATACTCAGTTTGTGCCTTTCTAGCAGAACATTTCATATCTCTGGGCCTAAGGGATGCCTGTGCCTATTAGCAGATAAAGACTCCTTGAGGAACCAAGGAATGTACCACTTGCCTGGCACAGGTATTTTGTGTCTCTATTCCTTAGCCCATGACTGCCCTTTCTATGGGAGATGTTTAGGAAAACTACACTCATTTCTTCCCATCCATCCACCCTGCTGCCTCATTCTCTCTCTCTCTCTCATATCTCTCCAATCCCCAAATTTTCAGGTTCTATCTAATATTCAATAATTATCTAATATTCTCATCTAATAATTCTAAATAATAATATTCAATATAATATTCTAAACAATAATAAATCTTATAATTCCATCTAATATCTCTAACATTCAATCTGAATGTGCTAATAACAGGGAATTTAAAAAACTTTTTTCTTCATAGTTTCTTAATTCTATTAAAATGTCAGGAGAGGTTTCTTAAAAAAAAATTTATACACTAGATTTTTTTCACCCAAACTTACATCTTGCCAAAAATTCAAGAAGCTTTCCTTCTTGCATGCATGTAATTGTATGTACCTATTTAAAAACTAAGAACACCTACCTCTAATTGTACAAAATAAAACAAACTATAGAGCAATTAGTATCTAATTGATATTTTCTGTATTTAATGACAGCTAATTACCTTCTGCCCACATAAATTTCTAATGTTGCTTTCATTTGAGAAATTATTCTTTGAAGTCTCCTCCCCAATTTCAAGACATCATGTACACACACACACACACACACACACACACACACACATACATTCTCCACTGTCACTGTGTACTATGGCTGATAAAGAAGCCTTTCCATGTTAAATATCACAACTGATTGCATTTCAGCCCTGGAGCAGAAAATCTTCCCTGGACTGTTCCTGGTCTTTATGGACCAGAAGGGTAGTAGAAATATGTAAAATTACCAGGGATTCAGCTTCTATATTTACTCTCTATGTTTTTAGGTGCTTAAACCAAAACCAATTCATCTAGGGTAAGGGCATTCTTGAAGCTGATGGAAAACAAATTGCAACTAACTGGATTAGCAAAACACAAAAGATCAACAAGGGAGCTCAATTTGAGAAAATAAAACTCTTAAGGGCAGTGAGCATGGAGCTGATGACTGAGCTCACTAAGCCAGAGCAGCAAGACCAGACCAGGGGCTGACAAATATGTGGAACAGCTTGCCTGGGGCAAAGAAAAACAGAGCTTGAGGCAAGATATTTAAAATTCCACTGGTCTAACACAAGGACAGCACAGGGAATTCTCGGCTCACTGCTTTGCCAAGATATATTCTGCTCATAAACCCCCAACACCCAGTGACACTGGTAGCCTGATTTCTTTTTCCAAGGAGTTTCCTAAGAATTTAGATTAACAACTGAATTTGGAATGAATGATTTTGGTTCACTTTGGAGCCTGAGAAATTGTTTCTTTCTTTAAAAAAAATTTCCCCCAATTACATGTTAAAATTATTTTTAGCTTTTTTTTTTTAATTTTGAGTTCCAAATTCTATCCCTTCCTCTCCCCCTCTCCTTTCCCTGAGACACTAAGTAATCCAATGTGCATATGTGCAATCATGTAAGACATTTCCATGTTAGTCATTTTGTACAAGAAGACAAAAAGGAAAGAAGGAAGAAAGGGAGGGAGGGAGAGAGGGAAGGAGGGAGGGGAGGAGGGAGGGAGGGAGGGAGGAAGGAAGGGAGGGAGGAAGGAAGGAAGGAAGGAAGGAAGGAAGGAAGGAAGGAAGGAAGGAAGGAAGGAAGAAAAGGAGCGGAACACATTCTTCAGTCTGTATTCAATCACTATCAGTTCTTTCTCTGGAGGCAGACATAGCATGCTTTATCATTAGTCCTTTGAGATTATCTTGGATCATTGTATTGTTGAGAAAAACTAAGTCATTCACAATTCATCATACAATATTGCTGTTACTATGTACAATGTTCTCATAGTTCTGCTCACTTCACTTTGCATTAGTTCCTGTAAGTCTTTCCAGGTTTTTCTGAAATCATCCTGTTTATCATTTCTTATAGTTTGATAATACTGTGTCATAATTGTATACTACAGCTTGTTCAGCTATTCTCCAACTGATAGGCATCCTCTTGATTTCCAGTTCTTTGCTACAACAAAGAGTGCTGCTAGAAATATTTTCATATAAATAGGTCATTTTCCCTGAGAAACTGTTCCTTAAGAATAGAGGACACATACAGGAAGAACTCTGCAGCAGAAATTGTAACAATTGATTGGAAAATGCTCTTCAGGAAGGATGTACTCTATTTTTTATGGAAATTGCAGAGATTTGGGAAGCCTTGAGAGGAACACTGGGATGACACTTGAGTTCAAGGCACATACCACCCTGGGTTGACAAACTTTATCATTTCCACCATTTTGTCATTTACCTCATTGGCCCTCCACTTCCACATGGGCAACCAGGCCAGTTTGGACCCTCCAGATCCCCATCCCATCTTGCCCTAAGGGAGACAATTTACTCAACACTGGAATGAGAACAGAGGTGGCTGGTTAAGGGTAAAAGGAAACCTATCTCACCACTGTACATGCATTGTGCTGGATTTGGAGTTGGGAAGACCTGGGTTCTAATCTCTAACACTCAGTATACCCTCATCTATAAAATAAGGGGTTAGATGAAATTGCCTCCAAGGTACCTTCTAGCTCTAAATCTCAGATCCTATGACCCTATGACTACATGAACTCTTGCCTAGTTATAGGCAGAATTAGGAACTCACCCTCAATCCCACTACCATGTGTCTGACTCTAGGTTTCTATTTTTTCGTGATTCAGTGATTGGATCAAATTGGATCAAATCAAAATTAATATTATCTACTATTCTTTAGTTCCACTCAAAATATTTCTGTGTCATAGGCTGATAAAATTGAAACTCCTTTCCCAGGCCAACAATCCCCACTCTCTCTTAACCATCCATGTCAGTCCCATCTCACCCATGTAACTATTCCATTCTATTCTACCCTTCTATTGTTAGCTAACTGCCCTTCATAATAGACATGTGTCTTTGATAGCCCTCTCCTCCAATTATGTCATATGTATTCTGTACTTAATTTCCTATGCACATGTTGTTTTTCCAAAAAGAATGTAAGTGCAGCAAAAGCAGGGGATGCTTTGTTTTTGCCTTTTTATCCCCATCACTTAGCAAAGTGCCTGGCATACTACTGTGAAAGATATGCCTCCTTTGACAGGTACACCAGGATCTCAAAGAAATGTATGTACCATTTTGTCCAATATTAGAAATCTTAGGGGCTCTCTTTCTCCAAAAACTAAAGTCTAACATATAAAATCTATGGGTTTCTCTTAGTTCCCAGAAATTACTCTTTTGTGTGTGTGTGTGTGTGTGTGCACCTATTGTCCTTCATTTTCTTTTTTTTTTTTAAACAAATGCTTTATTAACTTCTGGTTTACATCATTTATTTCCGCCAGATTTTGAGTTACAAATTTTTCCCCATTTTCCCCTACCCACCATCCCAGAATAGCAGTCCCACAAGATATCCCCTCATCCAATCTGCTCTCTCCCATATCTTCTCTAATACCCCTTCGACTTTTCCATTAGAGCAAGGTGAATCTCTGTGCCCCAATGCCTGCACATCTTATCTCCCAATTGCATGCAAAATAGTATTTATAATAGTATTTATATATATTTGAAACATTTAGTCTTAAAACCTCGAATTTCAGATCCATTCCCTTCCTCCCTTGTCACCTATTCCCTCTGGGAAGATAAGTAATTCAGTACATGTCTAGCTATGCAAAACATTACCATAGTAGATATATTGTAAAAGGATGCTTATAATTCCCTCCCCACCTGGTCCATTCCTTACTTTGATCCTGTCCCTCTTCCATAGTGGGTACTTCTAAACTCCCCTCCCCCCAGAATGCCCTCCCCTCCATCATCCCCCCTCTCATCCCCCTTCCTCCTACTCTCCAGCAGGGTGAGATATCACATTTAGTATGCATGTCATTCTCTCCCTGAACCAAATTCAATGAGAATATGGTTTTGCCTTTTTGCCTTCCTGTTCTTCCCTTCCCCTGCAGCCACTTCCCCTTGCTTCTTCTACATGAGATAGTTTACCCTACCCTATCTCTCCCCATCTCCCCTTGCCACTTTCCTCTATCACCTCATAATTTCACCCCTTAAGTATCATCCCTTCCCACCAAATTCAACCTAGGCCCTCTATCCATATATAACTGTAAACATATATACACACATTCACATATGTATTCATATGCCCATATACCCTTCTTCCATTATTTTCATACAGAGAAAGGTTTCATCAGACACAGTTATTGTTTTTCCATGTAGGAATGTAAATAGTTCAACTTTAATAAGTTCCTTTTGATTTCTTTTCCCTGATTACCTTCTCAGGCATCTCTTGCTTCTTGTGTCTGGATGTCAAATTTTCTATTCAACTCTGGTTTTTTCCTCAAGAATGCTTGAAAGTCCTCTATTCCACTGAATGACCATATTTTCCCCTGAAACAAAATACTCAGTTTTGCTGGGTAGGTGACCCTTGGGTTCATTCCCAGTTCTTTTGCCCTCTGGAATATCATATTCCATGCCCTTCGATCCCTCAGTGTAGAAGCTGCCAGGTCCTGGGCTATTCTGATTGTGTTTCCACAATATTGAAATTGTTTCTTCCTGGCTGCTTGTAGTATTTTCTCCTTGATCTGGGGATTCTGGAACCTGGCTATAATATTCCTGGGAGTTTTCTTTTTGGGATCTTTTTCAGGAGGTGATCTGTGGATTCTTTCAACCTCTATTTTCCCCTCTGGGTCTAAAACATCAGGGCAATTTTCCTTGAGAATTTCTTGAAGGGTGATTTCTAGGTTCTTTCTTTGATCATGGCTTTCAGGTAGTCCAATAATTTTTAAATTATCTCTCCTGGATCTATTTTCCAGGTCAGTGGTTTTTCCTACGAGATATTTCACATTGCCTTCTAATCTTTCGTTTGTTTGGATCTGCTTAAGAGCATCTTGATTTCTCATAGAGTCATTAGCTTCCATCTGCTCCAGTCTAACTCTGAAGGAATGAATCTCCTCAGTAAGCTTTTGAGATTCTTTTTCCATCTGGCAAATTCGACTTTTTAAGGCATTCTTCTCCTCATTGCCCTTTTGGGCCTCCTTTGCCAGTCTATTTTTTAAGGTGTTATTTTCCTCAGTCAGGCTGTCGATCCTCATTTCATACTTTTCCTGCATTCTTCTCATTTCTCTTCCCAATTTTTCCTCCACTTCCCTTCTTTGATTTTTAAAGTCCTTCTTAAGGTCCTCTATGGCCTGTAACCCACTCATATTTTCATTTGGGGCTTTTGGAGCTGGATTTCTGACCTTACGGTCCTCCTCCTGTTCCATGCTTCGATCCTCTTTGCCCCCCAAATAGGAGTCTAATGTTGCATTTTTCTGTTTATTTTGTTTCCTTTCCCTAGGCATGTTGCCACTTAATTACTTGACTTTTGGGCTTGTTGCCACAGCTTGTTGCCACTCTGCCACCAGACAGGGTAGCTTCCGTCCTGAATGTTGGGGTCTTCACAACTTCCTGTTCTGGCAAGTTGGATGCCCACCCCAGAACTCCCCCCACCCAGATCACAATCCAGAGCCAAGCAGGTTAAAGCAAGTGCGATTAACCCCCAAGACTGATCGCTGGATCTCCCTACAGTTCGCAGGCCAGAAGCTGGAGCTGCCACTGAAACTGCAAAATGGTGTGTCTCCTCAGTGGCTTCTAGCCCCCAGGGGAGGAAGCTGAGGTGTTCCCTAATTACTGGTCCCAAAGTCCACAGGGCACTAACCTCTCACTTTGTCCTAGGCATGTCTATGTTGATAATTCTGGAATCACCACAGCTGCTGGTGTTCTGGGGTCCCTCCAGCCGGCTGCTGGCCCAGCCGCCCTGGGGCTAAAACCACAGCTCAAGTGGACCCACATTTGGCTCCCTGCGCACTGTTCTGGCCGCTCCCTGCAGGGCTGCTGGGCTGTCCTCAGCGGGAGGTTAGCTTCTCTCTGTTGTTCTGTGGGTCCTGGGGCTCCAGAAGTTGTTCAGAGTCCCTTTACATGGTTTGGAGGTGATCTGGGGGGAGAGCACCTTGGACGTGCTGTTTCTACTCCACCATCTTGGCTCCGCCTTCCCAGAAATTGATCTTTAAAGAAGACCTGCTACTATACTTGTACTTTACTTTTGGTGTACCAACTACTTAAATAGTTGGATTAGCCCAGTAAGAATTAAAACAAATCTCCAGTGAACCAGTCAGTGCAGAAGACAATGTCAGCCATGGATTTTTATTCCAAACCTCATCATATATGTGGGATATCATATAGTATCCAAACACCATGTTTTATCATGGATACTTAATTCCAGCACCTAGGATTCCCCTGGAAGGAAATGATGCCGTCCTGTGCTTTTACTCCCTTCCTTCTCAGTTTTTCCATTCCCAACTTGGTTTGAGATTTCTTTTGTCCTCTCTGCCCTAATCCCCTACTAGCCAATCTAAGGGAAAGGGCATTGTATTAGAAGTAAGAAAGCTTGCCTTCCAGTTCAGCTCTCAAAATAACTACCTCGGTGACTATGGATAAGTCTTTTAAAGCACTTAGCACAGTGCCTGGCATGTAGTAAGTGCCATATAAATGTTAGTTATCATTATCATCATCATCAATAACAAAATCATCATTGCTTTTATTATTGTTATTAAAACTGTTTCAGCTTTGGCTCTTATCTGGGAGGAATATTTGCACTATCTATGCCACAAGTTTACTGTGAAGAGCTTAGTTCAATGTAAATGCTAGATAAATGTGATCTTTTTTTTTAAACTAGCTTCCTTTCTTAATATTTGCACTCTTCCCCTAAATACACAGAGTCCCTACCTTCCTATAACAGGCTCATATAAGAACAAGGTAAGTTGGAGCCAAGCTATGGGTGGTCTTAAATGCCAAACTAAGTAGCTTGTGTTTTATCCTACAGAAAATAGGAAACCACTGAAGGATTTTTTTTTTAGTAGGAGACCAAGATAGTCAAATTAGTAAAATTATTTTCAGAGATTTGTTAAAGGTGAAGAGAAAAGGGACTGGAAAGAGAAGAGCCTAATAGGTAATAGTTACGAAAGTCCAAATGAAAGATGAGAGAGAATGAGGTAGGGTGGCAGCAGTGCAGATGGGGAGGAGGCTACAAGAATCATACAATAAACAGGACTTGGCAAGTGTTTCAGTGTAGAGAATGAGGTGGAGAAAAGTGTCAGTCCAGGGGATTGGGAGGATTCTGATACCTTCAAAAGCAGGGAGAAAAAGGAAGTATTAGGAGGGACAGATTTTAGGGCTAAAGATGATAATTGGGTTTTTGGGGGAAATGACACAAAGGACTTCTTACCAATAGCATATGTTCTGAATTATATTCCTAGTAGTGATGAAAGATATCTGCTTATCTATTTTCTTCCCCAGTTTCCTCACTGAACAACATGTTTATTGACCTTCTTTTCAGAGCCAGAGGTATAGTTTGTGGACTTAGAACAAGGCAAAGACTATGGTGCCCTACAAGAATTACACAACTGGCTTCACTAACAATACAAGCACTTCCTGATTTCCAGATTTTCTATAGCTATAGTCACAGAGATGTGAGAATATACAGCTGCATATGATCTTCCCCTATCTCACCCATGAGTTCAGCCCTTTTCACTCCAGCTCACAATCTAACTATGCCAAATTAAGTAAAAAACACTACTAATTCAGAAAACTGTCTGACTCCAATCTTTTTTGCAATACATCCTTACCTCAACTACAGTTTTACAGACCTCGAAAACTCATTCTCAAGGTGGAGCTTAGCCAATGACTGGTATTTCTAGGGCTGCTTAAGATGTAGAAGGGAATTGGCTAATGATAATGGGACCACCTTTAGTAAGAGAAGGAGGCAGATCTTGTTATCAGAGTAAGGGGTTCATAAGAAGAGATCAAATTAAGACCAGAGATGCAGCATGAACTGCAGTGGACCAGCTGGCCTATCATTCTAAAGGTAAAATAAAGGCAACTAGACTTCATAAGGAGATAGACATGACTTTAATTTGTGATAGAAATTATAGCCAAGTACTTGGACATAATAGATGACCACATTGTTTCCAATATCACCCATTCCTCAAGTGGGGCTATCTAAAGCCCACTGGTATCAACTCTGCTGCAGAAGGGGCAGTCTGACTTAGTCTTTCTAAAGAGTCTCTTCCTTTTCTGACTTGGGAAGAAGTATATAGTCTCTGTAGTCTGCTTGCAGGAATCAGAGGTGAATCTACAGAATAAAGGGGACCTAAGAAAAGAAAGTAAACAGGGAGATATAATGAGCTCTCCCAACTCAGGGTTTGTAATTTAGGGAAATAGTACTAATCCATGCTTCTCTCTGTCTCTCTCTGTCTCTGTCTCTCTGTCTCTCACCCTGTCTCTCTCTCTCTCTGTCTCTCTTTCTTTATCCCCTCCCCACTCCTCCTCTCTCTCTCTTCATCACTTACAGGCCAGTTACACTTCAAAAACTATTTTCCTTATACCTACCATACATTTATATGATGTAACCATCCTTCTCCTTCACCATTCTCTTTCTGCTTATGTACAAATAACTTTTTTAAAAAATTTCTTCCCCTCTCCTTCCTTCTCCTCCTCCTCCTCCTGCTGGCATTCCCATTTATGTATCCTAAGCATGTTAAGAAATTCTATTCCAGGTGGTATATCTCTAGCTCTCCAATTGGAGTCTCCAGTTATTTTGCACTTTTGACTTTTCCCCCCAGTTTTCAGTTTATACTTAGCTCTACTACCTTCTTAGGTTCTGACCCAGAAACCTGGTGCCATTCAGTCTTGAGAGAAATCCTACCTTCCTCTAGGAGTTCCATTTACTCCTTTGAGATCTTCTAGTTCCTAACAGTCTGGAAATCTTCCTTATATCATTAACTTGCTCATTCACTGAGGATCTATAGGTCTACCTCTTTTGAGGGCCCTCATGCTAGAATGGATTGACTTTCTTAGATCATTCTAGGTGTGTGTCCAGGTCCTCTACTATGATCATAGCATTCTCCTTCCTCCCTTGTATTAGTGAATAGCCGCCAAGAATAGGAAGGGTTCTAGCCCCTCAAGGCTGCTGCTATGAACTCATTACTTCTTAATATATATTCATACAATGTGGAACCTCTGAAATTCTACTGGCCTGCTGGTCTGGTATCCCAAAAATTGTTCATCCTCTTCAAAAAATCCAACTCTTAGCTGCATAGTATGCACTAGGCTGAGATTCACTAAAGATTTACTCTTGTGATTTTTCTACTAATTTTTTTCTTGATTATATTTAGAGTTATGACATTTAGCGCTGCCTGTGGAAGTCTATATTTTCTTTGAAATTCCAATTTAGTTTGCCAATTTCATGTATTAAAGTTGTAACCATGTTTTAGAAAGTTAAAAAAAATAGAAGATAGTTCCATGGTTTCTCCCTTTTCCATATACCAAATGTTATCTACAATTCAAATCACATCACTAAACACTCCATTTCAGGATGGAAACAGAAATAGATTTTCCTAATTCATTCACTTAACTATGCCAGTTTATAAAGTTTTTTTGTTTAATAAAATTTTCCAATTGTCCAATATTGTACCTATCTTGTGATCCAACACTATGAATGTTTTCAAAAAACTGTTCCTATCAACAAATAGAATTCTCTTATTCATGGATTCATAGTATTTTTTTAACTAAAATATCTATATAAATAATCCCTACCATGGATAACTGCTAATAATATGCAGCACTTACTTCACTGGGTCATTGTGAAGATCTACTATATGAACAGGGCTTTGCAAATCTTAAAAGTGCTATACAAATGCTATTAATATGTGGCAAAGCTAGGAGTACACCCTTACCCAAAGTTCTTTACAAAGGAGATGGGAGTATAGTGAAGCACTAAGATGGTGACCAAAAAATGGTTTGAGAGAAACAAAATATACAAACCATTTCACTACTTTGACTTGACATTTCTGACTTCCATTTCAAAGTTTGTAACAAAGAACATAGCAGCATGGCATAACCCCAAAATGCTGGGAGATGTTAGACAAAAGTGATACAAAAAAACAAAGCAAGAAAATAATTCTCCCTACCAGGTGACCTTTCTCCAAAAGGCAGTGCAACCTTTGGACTACCCATCTGTAATCACTGGCTCTTGCTACATGATCAGTCACTTCCTTTTCTAATCATGTAAATCCTTAATGATGTCACTTATTTTACAGTATTCTTCTTTGTGTATTCTATGTCCAATCAAAGCAAACAATTACCTAATTTTATTTGTCCTTTCACTGTCTTCATGAATTGCCAATCACCATCATCCCCAAGTCTGGAATGAACTCCCCCCAAATTCATACTATCTCTACTTAGTAAAAATCCTTCTTTCCCTCCTCCATGGCAAAGCTCAAGGGTTCACTGGTGAATCATGTCTAATTTGACTTCAGATCTCATAATTCAATTAACACTGCTCTCTCCAAAGTCACCAATGATCTCTTCATTGGCAAAGAACAACAAGAAGAACAAAGAACATTGAAGTTTGCTAAGTACTTTTTATGTTATCTCATTTGATCCTCTCAGGTAGGCAGAATACATGTTATTATTTCCAATTTACAAATAAAGAAACTGAGGCTAATTAAATGACTCGCCTAGGGTCACACAGCTAGTAAACGTCTGAAGCAGAATTCCAATGAAATCTTTCTGACTCTAAGACTAAGACTCAAAGACTGACACCTCACTGTCAAAATCTGATGTTTTGTTTTGTTTTACTCAATCATCTTTCTTGACAACTATATAGCATTTGAGTCTATGGATCATCTTATCCTCCTGGATACTTTCTAAGTTTTTATAGCTTTTGTGAGGTTACACACTTAGATGCTTGTTTAGTGAATGAATGGAACATTCCCTGATCTCCCAACCAGAAGTGATGCCTCCCTCTTTTATTCTCTCATGTCATTTTCAATGAATTCTCCAAGGCATTTAATCCTCTACTTAAGTCCTCATCATAACAGAACTTGTTCCTGGAGTGTCTCCCATTGGTAACACAATACCTGGCCACATATATTTCCCTAGTTAGAAAACCTTTTAAACTCCAGCTTCTTGCTGTTTCTTCAGAAGGTGGTAGAATCAAGCATACTCTTGCCGTGTATTGAGTCCATTATGTCAAGATCTACCCTTAAAACCCAACTCCCTAGCAGCATTTAGAACTTGGCTTCCACTCTGATCCTTGCTCTAGCTCTCTTGGATGTTACTATTCTCTATACTACCTGTCTGACCCTGTATCCTTCCACTAACCTCTTCTCAGTAATATGTTATAATTACTAGCTTGAACTTCAAGTGGCCAGTCCTGGATATTCCCAGTCAGCCTTAGAGGTCTGGCCTCTCCCCTGTATTTCCCTATAGTGTTTGGGCTGATTGCTTCCTTCTGAATTCCATCTCTGAGTTGGCCTCGGATTTAAGTGAACTGTTTCCATCCTTGCACTCTTTCTTTGGATCTGGTGAGAAGAGACCTGTGATACTCACGTTACAACTGCTAGTGACTCCTAGCAGGTACTACATTGTCTTTACTGTAATACCTTTGGTATTCTGACAATCATAAGTCAAAACCAGAATAAAATTCTCTCGTAACTTAGAAAAATAATTTTTCAATAACATAATACCATCAAAAATATTCACCACAACATCAGTAACAGTTTATTGTCCTGAGTCTCCCAAAAGATCTATATGGTTGTCAAATAGCAGATTCTTAAATTCCATCAACATTCATGATAATGTCAAATATAATGAGGCTGTTATATTACTATCTGATGTCAGCCCATATTTTAACTCAAGTTCTTTTTCATTTACTTTCTTTTCATTTCATAGATGACTCATTTAAAATCTTTAGTATGTTTTATGTTTTCCTAATTTTCTAGAAAGTAGTGCTAAAACCAATGAGAGGATACCACACTATAACACTAAGAGGAAGAATAATGTTTGTGTAACTCTTAACCTAGTGAATGTTGCTATACACACACTGTATCAGAAAATAAAATAAGTAGGAGACCCAAATTGAAAGAACAATTCAGACTTAATTCATTTAAACAGGTTTCAGAATGATGGGGTAGGGGAGGATGATTCTACTTTGCTTCCACATAAAAGTATGTCTGACCTCTCAGTAAAGTGGATTCCACTGGTTCAGAATCCAGTGAGGTTTTCACTTAAACCATGTTGTAAAAATATTTTCAATTTTTTTTACTTTGTCATGATAAAGGTTACTATTAATTTAATTGTATATCATCTTAAACTCTCTCTGTAGTAAACTCAGCCCACTTGTCATTTTGAAGGATAATTAGAACACTCCAGAACTGAATGGCATCCATCTTTTAAGCAACTGTCACTTTCCATGACAGTGGATCCAGAAATTAAACTTGGGCCTACTATATACCATAAATTAGTTTCTGAGCCTTAGGACACTGATAACATATCAAGAAGACCAAGATTTCTTGTGATAAGCAATCACTAACAGAAGTGATTCTGATAACAGCATCTGTTACAGGTCTCTTGGATGTTTTACCTAATAGAGTTGTGAAAAGCTCCCTAGATTCTTATGACATGCATCTATTTCTTCATTGGTTGATGCAACATTTTGTCATACACACCATGGCTAATAGTAAGGTATTTGTGTAAAAGGGGAAATGACTTCAAGAGTTATGCAACCTCTACTTAAAAACCTTCAATGAGAATACTACTTATAGCAGCCCATTACACTTTTGGATAGTTCTAACTGTACAGAAATTTTTCCTTACAGTGAGTATAAATCAGCCTTGCAGCAACTTTAATGCACAGCTCCTAGTTCAGCCCCTGGGGCTAAGTAGAATGTGGCCAATCCTTTTTCCCAGTGACAAGCCTTCAGATACCTGAAGATAATCAAAATTTTTCTAACAAAGTCTTCTCTTTTCAAGCCTAAATATTCCAGGTTCCCTCAAGCCTATCTCATAAAGCAATAAAACCACTTGTCTCCTCATCCTCACCCCTTTCTGATGGACTCTATCTTGTTAATTTTTTTCCTAAAATGCAGTTCACAGAACAGAAAATAGTTCTCTACTGTGTTGTTTGACCAAAACCATCACCTCAGTCCTGGCACAGTGACTTTATTAATGAAACTTCAGACACTCTTAGTTTGGGGGGTTGTCATGTGATACTGTTGACTTTTATTGAGCTAGACATCCACTAAAACCCTCAGATTTAAAAAAAAAATCTACATGATGGTTCAAGTTTTCTTAGTTACATACATTACAATAAACTACTGACTGATTTGTGGCATATTCTAATGGAGCTGTAGTTTTGTAATGCACTTATCTGAAACTAAGCCAGTTACTGATATAAAAGCCCTTCCCTTTTAAAATTTCCTCATCTATCAAATGAAGGCAGTGGATGAGCTGATATCAAATGTGTCTTCCCAGTTCTAAGCCCTATCCTATTTCATGTCCTTTCCCTTCCACATTTGTCTTATCGTCTTTGTCAGCTAAATGTCTACTTATTTGTTCTATACAGTTTTCCTCAAAGAAAAGTATCAATAAATTCTACCATTTTGCTAATACTATCTGTTTATGTGTTGACTAATGTTTTAATTCACTGTTCTTTCTTTTATATATTATAGCAACCTTTTAAAAATATATTTTAGTTTTGTTCTGAACCTAAACACAAAACAGGTTATTTTCTTGCAAACAGCAGAACACACAAAAAAAGACCTGGACATGAAACTGTGAGTCTTCATTTTAAAAAGTTATTTTCTTACTTAAAAAATATATAATTAGTTCCATGTGTTGCTTACAAAATTGTCCTATGGTTCCATGTTTCCTTCTGAACTACTTTTCCTCCTCTTGTAAAAGTGTCTTGAAAAGCCTTTATTTAATTTTTTTGTATCAAAACTGCCAAACTTCAATTCATTTCATTTCATTCAAGAGTAAGCCTGTTTGGTGAGAGCACCATAGAATAACCTAACATAGACTTACTCTGTGTCCAATACAAGTGAACTTTTAATAAACTTTACTTTTCTTTGGCTGAGAAAAAGAGTAAGCCTGTTCTCCACCTTTCTTCCATGTTTGTCCAATTTTCTTCTAATGCATTTCAATCATCAGAAATGCTTTATTTGCATAAAGTTTTCCTTTTTCTTCTGTAGGATTATACTTTGATTTGCAGGTAGTTATTCTTGGTTCTAAGTCCATATCTCTTGCTTTTTAGAATACTATATCCCAAGATCTCTCATTTAAGAAGAAGCTAACAGATTCTGTGTGATCCTGACTGTGGTTCCTTGGTAGCTATGGCCGTTCTCTCTGGATGCTTGTAGTATTTTTTTTCTTTGACTTGGGAGCTCTGAATTTTGACTATGAGAGCTCTGAAACTTTTCCTTTTGGAATTTCTTTCAGGAGCAAACTTGGTGGATTCACTTTGCCTTCTGGATCTCATAGAGCTTTGAAATGTGGTATTTAGGGGAGGCTAGGTGGTGCAGTGAATAGAGCATCAGCCCTGGAGTCAGAAAGATGTGAGTTCGGATCCAGCCTCAGACACTTAACGCACACACAAATAAAAAACCTAGCCGTGTGACCTTGGGCAAGTTAACCCCAATTGCCCTCCAAAAGGGAAAAAAAAAGAAATGTGGTATTTAAGCTTTGTTTTTTGTTTTGTTTTAATTTGTTTTCAAGGAGCACAATGATTCTCAAATTACCTTTCACTGACTTGTTTTCCAAGCTAGTTGTTTTTAATAGTAGATATGGTTTCTTTTAATGTTTCAATCTTTCAGTTTTGTTCTAATATTCCTTATAGTCTCACAGAGTCACTGCTTTCTGTTGGCCTCTTTTAATTTCTCAGAGACTCTGTTACTTTTATTTCCAGGGAATTTGTTTACCACTAAGATATTTAATCCATTAATTCTTTCTTTCAAAGCTTTTATTTTTCATCTTTTCCTTCACTTCTTCTATGTACTAATAGAAAATCCAGTCCTAGTAGAAAATCCTTTTTTTTTTCTTAAGTCTCTGATTGTAATTGTTATGAATTAATTCCCTCCGTTGGGGTTGAATTTTTGGTCATTTTGGATCTATGATAACTTTTTAGAGTTAATTATCTTTTTGTGTTTACTTATTTTTCCAGTTTTGCTGTTCCATAGCAGATAATAGGGAGCTGCTGAAGGTCACTGGGCAGAGTGGTCACACGGTCACATCTGAACTTAAGGAAAATAATTTTGGCAGCTATATAGAAGATAGATTGGAGTGAAGAGAGGAAAGAGGAAAAGAAATCAATTAGAAAACCTATGCAATAATCTAGTGAAGAGGTAATGAAGGCCTGACCTAAGCTAAGGTAGTAGCTATGAGAATAAAGAAAAGGGGGTACTGTGAAAGTATTGAGAGAAACAAGAGGGCCCAGAACAGGGCCTTGGCAAATATCCACAGTTAATCATATGCTATAGATGATGAGCCAGCAAAGGAGACCAAGAAGGAACAGTCATTAAGGAAGGGGAGAACCAGGAAAGAGTTAGCATCATGAAAACCTAGTGCTAAGAATATTCAGTAGGAGAATTAGGTCAATATTTTAAAATGCTGAAGAGAGATCAAGGAAAGATGAGAACTGAGAAAATAACTTAATATTGGTAATTAAGACATCACGAATAACTTTGGATATAGTAGTCTAAGCTAAGTAACAAACTCAGAAGTCTAATTGTAAAGGGCCAAAAAGTGAAAATAGAGGAAATGGAGGCAAAAAGTATAAATGGCTATTTCTAAAACTTTGGCTGAGAAAGGAAAGAGAAATTATAGGATGCTAACCTGAGAGGCTGGTGCCTCAGGTGAAAGCTATTGTTGTTTTAAGGATGGGGAACACTACAGTGTGTTTGAATGCAGTAGAGAAGAAAGCAGTAGACAGGGAGATACTGAAAATGAGGTAAAGGGAATGACTGAAGTCATAATGTACTGATGGAAGACTGGAAGGGATAGATCAAAAAGAGTCTATGGAGTGGCATCCATTTTTGCTTCATTATTAGAGTATGGAGGAAAGGAAGAGAAAGTGCTGAATGATATTTAAAAGTTTTGAGATGAAGAGAAGGGAGCTTATGGAGAATGGACTCAATTTCTTCCAGTAAAGTAAGCTCAGCTATCACTATGCAAATGTGCCTGTCCCTATCTGATGAATTTAGAAATAAAAGGTATGGAAAATGCACTAAGTGCAGAGTCCAGGCAGAAAACAGTTCTCTGTGGATGGAGTAGTCCTTTAGATGCTCCTATCTGCAGGTGACATTACAACAATCCAATCAAAAAACAGAATTTTGGAGAGCCTCCTGGAAAAGGAATCCTTTAAGGCAACTTAACCTGATCATACATTCAGGAAACACCAAGTGAATGAAGAATGTTCCTTGCCCAGATTTCAACATGCATTTGGATGGACACCCAGTAGAGCTCATGTAACTAATTATATATAACTATACATATAAATATGTGTATATATGTATATACTTTATATTAGGCAGCATATATAACACATGTGTATATGTATATGTGTGTAGATAGACGTGTATGTAGATATGTGTGTGGATGGATGAATGGATGGATGGACGGATGTTAAGCAGGTAGGTCAGTTAGTCAATAAATATTAAAGGCCTACTATGTGCCAGGCACGATGTTAACCACTAGAGATACAAAGAGGTAAAAGACAGTCCCTACCCTCATGGAGCTCACAATCTAATACAAGAGACAATGAGCAAATATACACAATCAAGCTATATATAGGAAAAACAAGAAAAAATTAACAGAGGGAAGGCACTAGAATTAAGAGGGAGTGAAAAGGTTTGCCGAAGAAGGCAGGATTTCAGTTGGGACTTAAAGGAAGCCAGGGAAGCTAATAGGCAAAGGTGAAGAGTGAGAGCATTCCAGGCATTGGGAAATGTCCAGAGCCGAGAGATGGACTGTCTTATTCATGGAATACCCAGGAGGCCAGTGTCACTATATGGAAGAGTCTCTGGCAGAGGATGAGGCATAAGGTGACTGAAAAAGGGGCAGGGGGGGTTCTTGAACGCCAAAGAGAAGATACATTTGATCCTGAAGTTTATTGAGTTGGGGGATAACTTTGGTGACTGAATGGAGAAGAATTGGAGCGAGAAGAGATTTAAGGCAAGCAGATTCACCAGCACATAGTTCAGCCATGAGTTCAGGTTTTCAGATTTCTTAGACCTTACTCCCCTTCAAATGCTCTGAAAAGTGACAATGGTCTTGTCGCTGTTCCTCATACACAACATTCCTTCTTTCAATGGCACATTTTCATTGGTTGGCCATCTTTCCTAGAATTATCTCCTTCTGCATCACCATCTCTACCTACATTGGCCCTAACTTTGTTCAGGTCTCAGCTAAAATCCTGCTTTGTATAAGAAGTCTGTCTTGATCCCCCCATAATTCTAGCACCTTCCCTCAAGGATTTTTTGGGGGAAGACCTCTCTTTACATCCCCAGCCCTTTGAACAGAGTGCCTGGCACATAGTGAGCACTTAATAAATACTAGTTGACTGATTTACTGAATGACTATCTCCAATTTATCCTGTCCACATTTTCTATGTACCTATGTTTTTGCATGTTGTCTCTCCCAATAGACTGAGTTTCTACAGAAAAGGGACAATTTCTTACTTTCTTTCTTTATCTGATTATTTACTCATTTGTTTGTAACCTTTGTCTGTATCCTCAGTGCTTAATATACTTCCTACTGCACAGTAGGGGCTTAATAAATTCCCGTTGACTTGACAATGTGATCTTGGACAAGTCATGTTATCTCTCTGAGCTATGGCTTCCTCATCTACAGAATGAGGGAGCAGAACTGGATGATACCTAATGATACCTCTAAGGCTGCTTCCAACTCTAATCCTATTGATCCATGATTTTTTGGTAGAAACAGGGACTGAATGTCTGATTTCACTAGCAAATAGAACTCCTAGGTAGGTAAATGTCTATCAATACAGATCAGCCCCATTTCTACAATTTAGTCTTTGAGAGTTGGCTGGAGCACCACTTGGCCAAGTTAAGTGACTTGTCCTGTGTGATACACCTGAAGCAATGACAAGTTCCTCCCAGGACTTCCATTTTGGGAAAGGGCCCAGCTTGGCCAAACTTCATTCTGCTCCCAGCTGTGCTTGTGACAGACTTCAACATCAGGCCTCAGCCAAAGAATCACCCAGCACCTGGGATCTCCGTCCATCTCTGAGACCAGATCACAATGGAACATCTCCTCCGCCACGCTGACCCTTTTCTCCCCAGGGCCCCAGTTAGCCAGCTTTCATTTCCCTCCTAGCTGTTGCTTCTGATCTAGATTTCAAAACCATGGTCTCATGAGGTACCTTCATCCCCTTCCCTTATCGTTTCCCTTTTGTGTGTTATCTTCCTCCATTAGAATACAAGCCTTTTGACGGGGCTGCCTCTTTTTGCTTGTATTTGCACCAGGAATCCTTAGGACAATGCCTAGCACATAGTAAATTCTTAATAAATGTTTTTTGCCTTGCCTTGCCTGCCCTTGCATATGTCATAGCATGTGTCAGAGGGGCAGAATTTGAACTGAGGCCTTCTTGACTCCCAGGCAAACTCTAGTTACTGCATCATGCTACCTTGGACTTTCTGATAACTTTTTTTTTTTTTTGCTCACCTCCTAATTGATTAAATATATTCTAAGTAATTGTGGTTTCTGAGTAACTGACCACCTAAAAAGGGAGATGTTAACTGAAGTAAGTACTGAACTATGACATATATTATAAGAGATCTGATTTTTTGCTATAAAAATCCAGAAAGGCACTAGCCACACCCAGTTGCTACCCATACATTCCAAGTTCTCTGAGCTCAAGGGTCAGGGTCTGCCTCTGGCTTAAGTTTATTTTTTTTCCCTCACTTTTGGTCAGGCCACATCTTTATTCAGAGAGGTATTAGAGGGCAGTGTGAAATAGCTAAAAAAAAAAAAAATGCATCTAGAATCCAAAGACCTAAGTTCTAGAGGTAGCTAAGTGAAGAGAGTAAATAGAATGCCAGGCCTGGGATCAAGAAGACTTATTTTCTCAAGTTCAAATCCAGCCTCAGACAACTTGCTAGCTGTGTGACCCTGGGCAAGTCACTTAACCCTATTTGCCTCAGTTTCCTCATCTGTAAAATGAGCTGGAGAAGGAAATGGCAAACCTACTTCAGTTATCTCTGCCAAGAAAATCTCAAATGGGGCCTTGGAGTGTCAAGTATGTCTGAAAGAATTCAACAACAACAAAGTTCAAATCTTACCACATCAAGCAAGTCACTTTAGCTCTCTCAACTTCAGTGTCTTCAGGGTCCTCATCTCTAAAATGAGGGCCCTTCTAGATGGGCTTTCATATCCATTCTAGCTTTAAATGCTGGAAAAGATCTATGATCTTATGCTTGGACTTTGCCCGTGCACTCTCATGCAGAGAGAGAGAGAGAATGATTTATACAGGTGAAGTAACCTGTATAACCTCTGGCTTCCTTCCACCTTCCCCTTGCCACCCCACCACAAGAAGGAAGGGAAAATGGAGGCTATTAAGTTAAGCACACAAATAGTATATTATAAATCTGGCTAAAAATATTAACCAGGTGATTCAAATATCCAATTAACTACCATTTCTTAGAGAAGCTGTACATTGTTAATGAAAAAAGGCCTGTGTTCACTTCCTCACCTGCCACATCATTTAAGAAGTTTGCAATGGGAGGTAACACACCACTCCAACAAGCTTATGAATTCAGATTGTTTAGCTAATTATCAACAAATTTCAAGGTCATTCTTTCAGACTTTTTAAAGCCATAAGAGACTGCCACTATAGTAATCACAAAATGATCTTCAATAATTTTCAGTCAAGGTTCAGGAAGAAATATGTCACGCCAGAATCAGATTATTTTTCAACATAATGTTGGATTCAAGCCAATGTTACACCAATAGATTTTCCCTTGAAGTCTGACATATTGCATGCTGTTTTCAATGTTATTTGCTTGGCTGACAGACAAATAACTGGCTGTTTCAAAAATCACCTACAGTTTGATTCAAGTAAGAATTTATTGTAGTTGGTTCCTCTCATAAACACTGAACTCTGTTTCTCTTAGATCTTAATGATTTCTCTCTCCATTCAAATACTCCAGATAGAGAGCAGCAAAAACATATGTCATGAATAGGCAGAGGTCGCCATTTTGCTTAGTATTGCATATTCATGTTCTTGTTCTCCCACAATGCTTCTTCCCCCACCCTCCCCTCCAAAAAGAGCTGACTTGCCTCACAGTCCTCAGGTAATCTTCTGCTACTTCTACCGCTCATAAAGCTTAGCATTAAATATTTATGCTTGAGAAGATATTGTCACTGCATTCCCCATAATAATTTAAACAAATTTTTTTTTACCCCTGCCTAATCTAAGAGCCTTCAGAGAGACTAAAATAGAAAAGCTGCTTAACCATTTGTCTTCTGCTGTTATCAGGCTGGGGTAAGTTTTCTGAGGTGCTTTCTTCTTTCCCCCAAGCTATGGCAGCATAGAAAATTGACTGGGTTCCTTGTGCTATTGTCTCCTGGTTTTAGAATCATAGATTTAGAGCTAAAAGATAATTTAAAGGAGGCCTAGTGCAATCTCTTCATTTTATAGGTGAAGAAACTGAGGCCCAGAGACGTTAACAAACCTGCCCACAGTTCACACAGGGAAAGAACAAGACCAGGATTTGACTCAAATTGTCTGGCTCTAAATCCACTGCTATTTCCATTAAGCTTTTCCAATTCCTCCCTTGTCTGGGCAAGGGGGATCCAGATTATAGAATTATAAAAATTAAAGTTGGAGGGAATCTTAGGTTAGCCTACCATTCAATGCAGAAATTTTTACTATGATATCACTAAAAGGTTATCATTCAGTCTGTACTTGAAGACTCCAAGTGATGGGAAGCTCACTACTTTGAGGCAAATATCTATTTCTGCCAATAAACTTATCAACATGTGCTATATATACATTCTCCCCAAACTTGGAACAAGACATTTTACACAGGTCTTGAGATTCTTATTCTTATTTGTACTGATGCTTACCTCAAAATAAAAAAGTACATTTCAGGACTTGTATATCAGTTATACTTCAAAACATTGGTGGATCTGTGACTTTACATACGTAGGTGCTTCTTGCAGATTCATTCTATGTAACTTTTGGCTATGCCCTCATATAAAATCTCCAAAGGGGATCTACCCAATGTACTTTCCTTTACATCTCTTAGTACAACACAAATGCTAGTAAAGAATCTTCACTACTACTTCAGGACCTTCCCATATTTTTTTTTCTGGTAATACATCTCTCAGGTGACATTCTTTATGCTTCCTCTCATGTAATTCTTGGTTGTCAATCTGTTGCAGCCTACTCCTGCTCACCATTCACCTCTCCCTTGTCCTATGGATGACTTTTAATTATAGTTCTTTGTGGATTTTATTTTCCATATATGACTCACAGCTATATGGAATCACTAGGAGAATACTATTAAAAAAAAAAAAAGCTTGGAGTCATTACAATAACTGCACAATTTCCCAAAAGCAAGCTGACGCATTCTCTCCATGTTCAGTTCTTAGGGAAGTTCACTAGATATTTAGAGTTTCTATACTACACATATATATGCATATATGTGTATGTGTGTATATATATATGTACACATATATGTATGTATGTATGTGTATGTGTATATATATATGTATATATATCACACTTATGTATGAGCTAAATGGTCCATACAAGTACACAAAATAGTCAGATAAACAAGTATTCCTATTTGCTGTCTTTCTGTTTTTGTTTTTCCCAGTATAGACAGGCTAAGCTCTTCTGACTAATAATGCATTTTGTTTAGAAAGTCTCTAATATTCCAAGGGCTGATGCTATCAGCACAAAAACATCTGCAAACATAAGTATAGGGAAGATCTCACCATCTGGACTCTGTACTGAACATCTTCCATACCATGGCAAACAAATTTGATGAGGGTTAAGTCTCTCTGGTGCTTCACTTGATATTTATAATCAAAAGAAAATCCAAGTTATCTCTGTTGTTATGTCTTTCAGAGACTCTTATGATTTTTTAACATATGCACAGGTTACACTTTAATGGACACCTTAATAGATATTTTATTCTATTGAATCAAATACACTTTTTTATTTTTTACAGTCAACAACTAATAAGCACAGTGAGATGTAACATTTTTTTCCTACATTTTGGTCACCTGTGTTATATGTGACTGCAAAATATGGTCTGTAGATTGATGAAATCAACTCCTTCCCAGATATCTTGAAAACAATCACTCACCATTGAATCCCTTCCAACACAGACCTCCTCAAATATGTCTAGTCTTGCTGCTCTTCCCATCTCAATTTTCCTTAGCATCCCTTTTGTTTGTTCAAAGTAGCACATAAGAGACTATGCCTTTCCCCCATTCTCTTCCCTCTCAACACTGCCTCCTGGCCCCACTGGTTTCCTTCAAGACACAACTCAAATCTCACCTTTTCTGGTCTTATCCCTCTCCCCTTCCCCAGGTACTAATACCTTCCAGTATGAGATTGCTTTCCTTCTACTCTATACCTATCTTCTGTATACCTAGTTATTTAAAAGTCATCTCCCGGGGCGGAGCCAAGATGGCGGAGTAGAAACAGCTCTTCCAAGCCTCTCTGCCCCCAGATTCCCCACAAACTATGTAAAAAAGGACTGTGAACAACTTCTGGAGCCCCAGCACCCACAGAACGACACAGAGAAGCTAACTTCCCGCTGAGGACAGCCCAGCAGCCCTGCAGGAAGGACCAGCGCAGCAGTCTGGGACCTGGCAGCGCGCTGAGCACAGGAGCCGAGCCGAGCCGAGCCGAGCCGGAGCCCAGGTCCGCGTGAGCCGAGGTTTTAGCCCCAGGGCGGCAGGGCCAGCAGCCAGCTGGAGGAACCCCAGAACACCAGGAGCTGTGGTGACTCCAGAATTATCAACATAGACATGCCTAGGACAAAGTAAGAGGTTAGTGTCCTATGGACTTTGGGACCTGTATTTGGGGAATGCGTCAGCTCCCTCCCCTGGGGGCTAGAAGCTGCTGAGGAGACACGCCATTTTGTAGTTTTCAGAGGCAGCTCTGGCTCCCAGCCTACAAATCGTGGGGAGATCCAGCGATCAGTCTTGGGGGGTAATCGCTCTTGCTTTAACCTACCTGGATCTGGACTGTGATCTAGGGTGGAAGTTGTGGGTGGGTTTACAGCTTGCCAGAAATGGAAGTTGCCGCCCCACACGTTCGGGACGAAAATTCCTCTAGCTGGCCTTAAAGCCATAGCATGGCAACAAGCCCAAAAGTCAAGCAATTAAGTGGCAACATGCCAAGGCAAAGGAAACAGAAAAATGCAACCCCAGACTCCTATTTTGGGGGCATAGAGCAGGAAAAGGACTGTGAGGTCAGAAGTCCTGCTCCAAAAGCCCCAGGGGAAACCATGAGCGGGTTGCAGGCCATAGAGGACCTTAAGAAGGACTTTAAAAATCAAATAAGAGAAGTGGAGGAAAAAATTGGAAAGAGAAATGAGAAGGATGCAGGAAAAGTATGAAATGAGGGTCAACAGCCTGACTGAGAAAACAACACCTTAAAAAATAGACTAACTCAAATGGCAAAGGAGGCCCAAAAGGGCAATGAGGAGAAGAATGCCTTAAAAAGTCGAATTTGCCAGATGGAAAAGAATCTCAAAAGTTCACTGAGGAGATTCATTCCTTCAGAGTTAGACTGGAGAAAATGGAAGCTAATGACTTTATGAGAAATCAAGATGCTGTTAAGCAGATCCAAACAAATGAAGATTAGAAGGCAATGTGAAATATCTCATGGGAAAAACCACTGACCTGGAGAATAGATCCAGGAGCGACAATTTAAAAATTATTGGACTACCTGAAAGCCATGATCAAAGAAAGAACCTAGAAATCACCCTTCAAGAAATTCTCAAGGAAAACTGCCCTGATGTTTTAGATCCAGAGGGCAAAATAGAGGTTGAAAGAATCCACTGATCACCTCCTGAAAAAGATCCCAAAAAGAAAACTCCCAGGAATATTATAGCCAGGTTCTAGAATCCCCAGATCAAGGAGAAAATACCACAAGCAGCCAGGAAGAAACAATTTCAATATTGTGGAAACACAATCAGAATAGCCCAGGACCTGGCAGCTTCTACACTGAGGGACAGAAGGGCATGGAATATGATATTCCAGAGGGCAAAAGAACTGGGAATGAACCCAAGGGTCACCTACCCAGCAAAACTGAGTATTTTTGTTTCAGGGGAAAATATGGTCATTCAGTGGAATAGAGGACTTTCAAGCATTCTTGAGGAAAAACCAGAGTTGAATAGAAAATTTGACATCCAGACGCAAGAAGTAAGAGATGCCTGAGAAGGTAATCAGGGAAAAGAAATCAAAAGGAACTGATCAAAGTTGAACTATTTACATTCCTATATGGAAAAGCAATAACTGTGACTGATGATATCTTTCTCACTATGAAAATAATGGAAGAAGGGGGTGTGGTCACATGAATACATATGTGAATGTGTGTGTATATGGTTACAGTTATATGGATAGAGGGCATAGGTTGAATTTGTTGGGAAGGGAGAATACTCAAGGGATGAAATTATGAGATGAGAGAGGAAAGTGGCAAGAGGAGATGGGGAGAGACATGGTAGGGTAAACTATCTCATGTAGGGGAAGTGGTTGCAAAGGAGGGAGAGAATAAGGAAGGCTAAAAAGGCAAAACCACATTCACATTGAATTTGGTTCAGGGAGAAAATGACATACATACTAAATGGGATATCTCAACCTGCAGCAGGATAAGGGGAAGGGGGATGAGAGGAGGGATGATGGATGGGAGGGCATCCTTGGGGGGAGGGGAGGTTGGAAGTACCCACTATAGAAGAGGGACAGGATTATGTAGGGAATGGACCAGGTTGGGGGTGGGATGAGTGGGAGGGAATTATAAGCAGCCTTATATAATATATCTACTATGATAATGTTTTTGCATAGCTAGACATGTACAACATATACTGAATTGCTTATCTCCCAAGAAGGAATGGGTGACAAGGGAGGAAGGAAATGGATCTGAAATTCGAGGTCGTAACATTAAATGTTTCAAATATATATAAATGCTATTATTAATACTCTTTCGCTTGTAATAGGGAGATAAGATGTGCAGGCATTGGGACACAAAGATTCACCTTCCTCTAATGGAAAAGTCGATGGGTGTATGGGAGAAGGTATGGGAGAGAGCAGATTGGAGGAAGTGATATCTTGTGGGACTACTATTCTGGGAGGTTGGGTAGGGGAATAATGGGGGGAAAATGATTGTAATTCAAAATCTGGCGGAAATGAATGATGTAAAACAGAAGTTAATAAAGCATTTGTTTAAAAGTCATCTCCCCAGTTAGAATGTAATGTTCTGGAAAGCAGGGACTTTGGGGGTGTTGCCTTTCTTTGTATTCCCAGTACCTAAAGTAGAGCCTGAGATATAGTAAGCATTTAATAAATGCTTCTTGAGATATGCCATTACTGAAGAAACAATCCATTAAAAAAAATCTGGGGGGGAAGCTAGGTGGCGCAATGAATAGAGCACCAGCCCTGGAGTCAGGAGGACCTGAGTTCAAATCCCACCTCAGACACAACACAAAAACTAGCTGTGTGACCTTGGGCAAGCAACTTAACTCCCACTGCCCTATCTTCCCCCCTCCAAAAAGCAAAAAAAAAAAAATCTTGGCAGATCATTTCCCCTTTCTGTCTGCTGTCCTTCCAGTTGTATTCTTAAAATCCTCAAGATGACTTTGCTTAGCTGAATCTCCTGTTAAGCTTTCCATAAACGTGTTCTTTCCTCCACTAGGTCTTCCCATTTTATGAGGCAATCCTATTCATAATCTTCTACAACATTCATCCATAAAATTTTGCAAACGTTTATGTTCTAAACTGATATTTAGATTCTTCCTGCTCACATTTGTATTCCCAATACCTAGTTATTTGTTTTCCTAATATTTATCCTATCATATATTCATGCAGTTCTTCCACTAACTAGCTGTGTGACGAAAGGCAAATCATTAACCCAGTGTCCCTTCATTCACAAAATGGGATAACAGTATTTGCATTATTTGTTTATATCACACACCACACACACACACACACACACACACACACACACACACACACACACACATGTTATGCACAAAGTGGTAGGTCATTGGAGGGGATGAAGAAAAATTGGGACACTAATACACTGTTGGTAGAACTGTGAACTGATCCAATCATCTTGTAGATCAATCTGGAATTATGCCTCAAAAGTTACAAAGCTATATAACTTTTTTTTTAAGCAATTGGGGTTAAGTAACTTGCTCAAGATTACACGGCTAGTCATTATTTATGTGTGGGTGCTCATTTTCTGAGGCCGGATTTGATCTCGGGTCATCCCAACTCCGAGGCCGGCACTCTTACTCACTGCGCCACCTAGCCGCCCCTTTAGGGCAATTGGGGTTAAGTAACTTGCCCAAGGTCACACGGCTAGGTTTTTGTTTGTATGGATTAAGTGTCTGAGGCTGGATCCGAACTCAGGTCCTTCTGACTCCAGGGCTGGCGCTCTACTCACTGCGCCACCTAGCCGCCCCACTATATAACTTTTGACCTAGCAATATTACTATTAGGTCTGTTTCCCAAGGTGATCAGGAGAAAAAAAAAACCCTATATATTCTAAAATATTTATAGCACCTCTCTTTGTGATGTCAAAGAACTGGACACTGAAAACATGCCCATCAACTGGAGAATAGCTAAACAAGTTGTGGTGCATGACTGGGATGGAATATTACTGTTCTGTGAGAAATGATGAACAGGTTGATTTTAGAAAACCATGAAAAGACATGTACAAAATAATGAAGAGTGAAATGAGCAGAACCAAGAGAACACTGTATACAGTACCAGCAATACTGTCCAAAGAATAACTGTGAACTAAGTTATTATGAATATCGTAAATATTCAAGTCAACTATAAAGAGGCTGTGAGAGAAGATGCTATTCTCCAGAGAAAGAACTGATAAATGGAAGTATACATAGCATGGTTTTACATACATACATACATACATACATATGTAAGTATATGTACATGTGTGTATACATATATGTGTAAGTATATGTACATGTGTGTATACATGTGTCAAACGGTAGCCTTTGCTAGTGTGGGATAAGGAGGGAGGGTGAAAATTCAGAACTTAAGATATAACAGAAAAAAATTAAGTGCTGGATAAACTATAAAATGCTGAGTAAATGTGATCTATCATTATTATCATAATTAGCATAGAGTCAGGCACATAGTTAGCACTTAAATAATGCATGTTGACTTGTCTACCATTAGCCCCTTTTGCTCTCCATTTGACAAGGAAATGAAGGGCTGACTAAGGTGGTTTCTAGGATTTTTAATCTCATTGGGGAGATGGGCTGACATGTTTTAAAAACTTTCTTATATTAAGAATTGGTTTTATCATGTTAATAGGGACAACAATAATCATGGGGCATTTGGTCATTCTACATTTCAATGCTCACAAGAAGAATCTGCTTGCCCCCAAAAAGGGCCACTAAAAATAATCTGAACTTAAGCAGCTTATTGCAACATGATAAAATCGGTTCTCTGAGCCCCTTCATATATCTGCCTCTCTAAGGAGAACCCATTAGCTGTTATTCTTCTCAGGTACACTTTTCTTCTCTTTTGGTTTCACTCACAGTTAGAAGGTAAAATCTGATAGGATTCATTTCCTCTAGATCAAGCGTTCTGAACCTGGGGCTGATGAACTTGTTTTTTAGAATGTTTTAATAACTGTAATTTTAATATAACTGGTTTCTTTTGTAATGCTTTTCCAGGCTACTCAAAGGGTCTATGATACACATCAAAAAAAAAAAAAGGTTAAAAAAAACCCTTGCATTAAAATATATGTCCTCCCATTTTTCACTGGACATGGCTCTAACATTTACAGTACAAAGTCCAACATTTATGATTGAAATGGTCTAAATCTAATGGTCTAAAAACTTAATTTTAGTACCCACTATTTCCTTTCCCCCAACTACCCCACCACAGAAGTAGAGTGGGTTATCTGAAACTGAGGGCTATTCAATGTTTTTTTTTTCTTTACTTCAGCAATTAGAATTTGTTTCACATAGGGGAACCTGCCAGAAATTGTCTGTAATGTCAATTACATAGAAGCACCTATGGTCACCCACCTCTATGTAACAATGTGTTACTGAAATAGGAATCAGTGAAAGTGTAGAGGATACAGGTCGCCAAAGGATTTATTTTTATGCTTTAAAAGTGTTTATTATCCATTATCATAAAATGTAGGTCTTTCATGAATTGGTTTTATTAATTTACTTCGCTATATGCTTCAACTCATTTATATCTTCAATTCAAATAAGCTCAATGTGTATTTATAAAGGCCCTAGAAAGGTGATTTATATTTAAGTAGCAAAACGACATTCTTTTTTTCAAATTCTAGAAATAAAGAAATACAGTGGAAAAGACTACTGGCCTTAGATACAAGGGAATGGATTCAGATGTTAGTTCTTCCACTTACTAGCTGTATGACAAGAGGCAAATCATTGAACCTCTGTTTGTTCGTTCATAAAATGGGGATGATAGTATTTGCATTATTTATTTGGCCTCCCTTATATAGAACGTGCTAGGTAAATTATAAAGTGCTGAGTAAATGTGATTATTATTATTTTAATTAATGAAAATCAAGTTATAAGATAAGAACATTACAAATTTTCTCTTATTTCTGTAATTAATAGATAATAATAACTGTATTTCATTTTTTTGTAAAAACTTTCTTATGACATGAAAGTATTTTCAAATAAAATAGAACAGTCCTTCAATGTTGCAAAGTGACAAGAAAATACTCATGTTAGATTCAATAGTTTTGAGCTGATGTGACTGCTAGAAACCATTACATTCCCAAAAAGTCTCAGAAATTTTCCTACTTTAACTTAACTTAAAAAGCATTTTTTTAAGCAATTGGGGTTAAGTAACTTGCTCAAGTTTACACGGCTAATCATTATTTATGTATGGGTGCTCATTTTCTGAGGCCAAATTCAATCCCGGGTCATCCCAACTCTGAGGCTGGCGCTCTTACTCACTGCGCCACCTAGCCACCCCTATTAAAAAGCATTTATTAAGAAGGATGACATATCAGGGTGGCTAGATGGTACAATGAATAAAGCACAGGCTCTGGAGTCAGGAGGACTTGAGTTCAAATCCGGCCTCAGAAATTTGACACACTTACTGGCCATATGACCTTGGGCAAGTCACTTAACCCCAACTGCCCTTCCTCCCTCGACAAAAACAAACAAACAAACAAAAAGATGACATGTCAACAATTTTATGCTGGACTCCTCATACCTGAGGAAATGTTCTCCTTTTTATATCACAATTCCTTAATCTTTGGGTGCCTCAGTCTCCCTTTCTATAAAAGGGCTTACCCACTTCATAGACCACTGAAAAGATTAAAAGGATGCTACCCTATAGGACATTTTCAACTACTTTGAGAAAAGACAATGAGTAATTCTAAGATGTTGAGTTCCTTTTTTCCTGACTTTGAGCAAAGAACTCCCACTGACTTGAAAGAGAGCTCCCTACACAGAAGAGACACCCACCTGGAGAATACAGCCCATTACTTTCATTCTTTTCAGTCCAGAACACACAGAATGGATGTCACACAAGACTAAAGCCATTTCTGGTCACAGAAACAAAAGACAGGGAAAAGAGCAAGGAAACTGAACATGTACTTTGAAAGCTGTAAAATGAATCAGTGCATCACAAAAAGTGCTTTTTAATACAATTAAATAAAGCTTTTAGTGGGCATACAAATTATTCTTCTCACATGATGGCTATGTTCTAGGAATGTTCTTTTTTTTTAAAGTATCCAGAAGGAAAGTTATCATTTTGTCATTTTTATTTAATAGATGGGGGGGGGAGAGTGTGTGTGTGTGTGTGTGTGTGTTTTGGTAGCAGGTAAGGAGGAAGAAAATGTAAAGGAAAATCAGCTTTTAGTATCTACCATATGTTTCCTAAAGAGATGTGATTATCCTTCTATGAAATGAGTGATAGACTAGAAATCAGGAGACCTGGACATTTGGTCTGACCCATCCACTGGCTCCCTGGGCCATCATTTAGGAAGCATCTAGTATTATATCTGCAGCCATACCACACGGAAAACACCTGATCTCATCTAATTTCAGAAGCTAAACATAATTGGGCCACATTTGCACTTGGCTGGGAGATCACCTAGGAATATCAGATAGTGTAAGCTTTTCTTTTAGAGGCAATTGTTGACATAGTGACTGGGCCTGGAGTCAGGAAGACCGAATTCAAATTCAACCTCAAACACTTAGTAGTTGTGGGATTCTGGGTAAGTCATTTCACTTGTTAACCTAAGTTTTCTCAACTATAAAGCAAGATATGATAATAGTTGCTCCTAAGTTAGTTGTATAAAATGATTTGTAAATCATTTGCTTAACCCCATGCCTAGCACATAGCAGGTGCTAATTCTTTCTCTTCCTTTCCCATTGTCTGACCAGAACTGTTGCATATGAGGGGACATTATTTGAGGACATTACTACCCTTCTTCCAGGCTCCCTTTCATAAAATAATAATGATAGGCAACATTTATATAAAAGCAATTTGTGCCCCTAACAGAAGTTCTGTAATTAGAATTAAATGTATGAGGTGGTTTTTTTTTTCTTTAATAAAACTTAAGCTCTGCAGAAGTAACCAGTATGGATGCAGTTTTACTACTACTTTTCTACTGTTAAAAGTGCATTTTTATTCCTATACAACTATACGTAGTTTCTATGGGCATTAGATATACACAGTTCACACATACACCGTAGGAAGCACAAGGCAGTCTGTAGTTCACTGGCCAGAGGTGATGCCAATGAGTGGATCCTGAGTCATTTCAGATGCAACAAGGTCAGGATGCTAAGATCAAGTCACAACTACTTGTCACAGTATGTTATATTAAGTGCAAAGAGTATATTCTCATTTGTGGTCCTGGTTTTGTCACTAACTAGCTATGTAACCTTAGGCACATTATATATCTCTCTCTAAAGTTTAGCTTCCCAAATTCCAAAATAGGTACACTATGACCTGCTATCAACCTCACAGAATTGTTCAATTAAATTCAACAAACATTTGTTATGCTTCCATGTGCTAATACGTGTCAGAGAGACTTAGAGGACAGGAGGACATGATAACTATCGTCAAGTACTTGAAAGGCTGTTAAGTCCCTTAAGGACATAGTCTGTATCATTTTTATCTCTGTCCCCAAATCACCTAGTACAGTGCCTAATACATAAAAGATGCCTAATAAATGCTTGCTGATTGTTTGAATGATTGACATGTAGAAGAAAGCAAAGACTTCTTCTTGGCCCCTGAGAGCAATTTTTTAAAAGCACTGAGTAGAAACCCAATAAAAAGAAATTTTAGCAACAATTATAACTATGCAAAAATAGCATGGATGCCTGGGAAGGCCGTGGGTTTTATTTCACTAGAGATCTTGAAGCAAAAGTTAGAAAATCAAGTGTTGGGTATATCAGGCACTTAAGTAGCTAGGTGGCACCATGCACTTGAAATCACTTGAAATCATGGACTTCAGACACTGGATTTTAAATCAGGAAGACATGAGTTCAAATTCAGCCTCAGACATTTACTAATTGTGTGACCTTGGGCAATTCTCTTAACCTCTATCTCTTTCTAGTTTCTTCATCTATAAAACAGGCATAATAACAGCATCTATCTGTGATGATCAAAATAGATATTTATAACATGCTTTGCAAACTTAAATGCTATAATCATTATGTTAGTTATAAATATAATATTTTATATTATATTTTATTATTCAACATTCTACATAAAATGCTGTTGGTTATATTATACACTAGTGCTAGCTATTATGTTGTATTCAGGTGCAAGTCGGACTTGCTGCCCTGTTAAGTCTCTTCCAAATGAGACCCTATAAATTATTTTAACGATGTGAGCTATTATTATAATAAATGAAATATTATTATTGAGCTTCACACCCTTTTGGAAATCTAGTCTCAAAACCTTAGCATCATCCTCAACTCCTCACTCACTTCACATCTTCTCTCCACTTAACAAAGCCATTGTGCTGGCTCCAGCCCTCCTCATGGACTAATTCAGTAGCCTCCCATTTAGTTTCCCTGCCTCAAATCTCTCCCCAGTCCAAACCATCTTCCACAAAGCTGACAAAGTGATTTTTCTAAAGCACAGGTTTGACCATGATACACACACACACACACACACACACACACACACACACACACACACACACATGCCCCCTCCATCATACTCAATGAACTCTGGTGACTCCCTATTACTTCCAAAATCAAACATAAACTTTTCTCCTCATTAGTTAAGAGATCTTCACAACTTGGCCCCTCCAACCTTTCTAGTCTTCTTACACATTACTTCCCTCAATACAATCCAGACATAAAGGCTTACATTCTGTCCCTCACACACAACACTCCATCTCCAGCTACTTCTTGGAGGCAGGGACCATTTTTGCTTTTTTATTTTTATCTCCAACGCTTGTCACATAGTAAGCACTTAAAAAATGCTTGATTATCAGTTGATTGATTGACATTAAAGTTCTATTCTAAAAAAAAAAAACCAGAAGAAAGTCTATAGTACATTCATTGAATGGATCCCACGCAGAGGATTTGTAGAAAGTCATGGTCGTATCTGTCATAAGGATCAAATAGGAAAGACTGTGCAAAGTGCTTTGCAAACAAAACATTATGAAATGCTAGGTAATATAATAATTAACAACAATAATAATCACAAGATGCAAAGCCTGGAAGGGTTATGGGTTCTACAGATAGAAGAAATATAATCATGAGAACAGATACAGGGAGGAAACAGGACAGCATATAGTAGGATGTTGTAGGCAATACAAGAGAAAGATGAGTGCGAGCTGGTGCTGACAGGGAAAGTCTGGTGGAGAGGGGCAAGGAGGGCTATCGTAGCTGGAAAAACCATCCTGAGAAAAAGCTAAGAGGCAGGTCTATCAGCCTAGAATATGGAGGACAGCAGTAAGTAAATCCTCGGGGATGGAAGGGATTATACATAGTAAACACTCAATAAACCTTTCCTGATTATAGTAGGGACACTAGGACACAACTGAAATGGCCCAACAACGAGTATATCTAAAATTGACATTTGTACTGGAAAATGGTTCAAGTTAAACAGGAGGAATGAAGTCACATTATTGGGGTTCACAAGAGCCAAGCATGGCAATTTTACAATGATGCAGCCTTGTTAGGTACTTGAGAAGGGAGGCAACATAAAGAAAGCTGTTGTATATGAGACCAGTTAAAATGCGCTTCAGAGCATCAGGGGGAAAACACTTAGATGGGAGGCTGCTAAATAGTCATCTTCAAGGGAAGGTGACAGGAGGTTGAATAGGGTGTTGATAGTTGTCACAGAGAGGAAGTAACAGAAACAAATGACATTAGGAAGCATGACTCACTAGGGCTTACTGACTGACGGGATATGAGGGGTGAAAGGAAAACACTATCAAACATCACATCAAGGTTTCCATCCAGGAATCTGAGAAAATAGAAGCATCATTAGTAGAAACAGAGAAGTAGGGGTAGCAGCATAAGGAAAATGATGAGTTTAGTTTTCTACATCAGTGATTTCAAACTCAAATAGAAGCAGATTCCTGCAGGCTACATATTGACTTAGAAAACCACAAATTAGCATTTTTTGTTATCTTGTATTTTTGCTTATTTTGATAAATCTTTCTCAATTACATTTTAACCTGGTTCAGGTAGCTCTCAGGAGTTTTGCCCAGGCAGCCCATGGGCTGCCACCAATGGAGGTAAATGTCAATTTAAACTTGAGGTACACATGCACACATAAAGTAGAAATGTGCCAGAAGCCATGAGACATACAGCACTGGAGCTTAGGGAAGAGCTTGAGGTTGATGAGGCAGATTTCAGAGACTTCAAAATAAAAACAACCTTAGAAACCAAGAAAAAGGAGGACAAAATGGCATAGAGAAAAAAAGTAGTGTGGGCCAAGGGCTGAGCCTTAAGGACATCCACAGCATGGAAATGATGGGGAAAAGAGGGCCTAGTGTTTGAGAAAATAAAGATCAGTCAGAGATACAGAAAGAGAACTAGGATAATGCATGTCAATTAAAAAGTCCAGGGAGGAAACAAATTTATAAAGGTATAATGATCATTTATAGTGATCATTATAATCAAAAAAATTCTGCCAAGAAAACATGGAGAGAGATGGGTGGTGAGGCAATGAAGATAGAAGGTATAGATTGTGGATTCCAGACATTTGACATCAAAGAGAATAAGAAAAATAGAACAACAAATAGAAAGGGAAGCTTGGTCAAATGAAAGATTTTTCAGTTTTTTTGTTTTCTTTTTCCCTATGGGAACTAGGTCCCTCAGGAGGTTGCAGGGAATAGACTTGAAAACATAGGCTAATGGGTAAAATTCTGAGATCAGTAAAAACTTCCTCTTCTGAGGCTGTCAAGAAAGAGAAAAAAAAGAGGATGGAGCATACAGAGCATGAAGAAAGATATTTAGGTCAAGAAAGAGTTAAATAAGGGGTGTGTGTGTGTGTGTGTGTGTGTGTGTGTGTGTGTGTGTGTGTGTGTGTGTGTGTGTTTGTGTTTAGCAAAGTAGGAAACAAAGTTATACAATGAATGAGAAACAGGAAAGTGGAAGTTAAAGAAGTTAAGAAAGAAGAGAAATTTGAAAAATGAAGCTGTGGGCAAAAAGCCTGGAAATTCACAAGACATGAATAAAAGAATTATTGAATAGAATTTATTTAACAATATTTCCCTCTACCTGAATCCCACTCCATTCCTTTATCAAGCCCTGCAATAAGCCTGAATCTTAAAAGGGTAGAACACTAGAGTGCAAACCCTGACAGGTTCTACCAAGTGAAAAGGTCTCAAATATAATAAGTCCAATAAAAGAGAATATATTTGAGGAAAAGCCTAAATACATTTAGAGAGGTTTATCACTAGGCTAGCCCTAGGGTGATATTTTTCAGCCACCATATTTCACAAAGGATACTTAGTAAGGTGTTAGAAGAGTCAGAATACATACCCATAGAAGAAGTACCCACCCCAACAAAATCACAAGATCCCCAAATCATGGAAGGAATAGCTCACATTTCCATGGTGTTTTTTTTAAACAAATGCTTTATTAACTTCTGTTTTACATCATTCATTTCCGCCAGATTTTGAGTTACCATCATTTCCACCCCCCTGTTTTTCCCCTACCCACCCTCCCAGAATAGCAGTCCCACAAGATATCGCTTCCTCCAATCTGCTCTCTCCCATACCTTCTCCCATACCCCCTTCGACTTTTCCATTAGAGGAAGGTGAATCTTTGTGTCCCAATGCCTGCACAACTTATCTCCCTATTACAAGCAAAAGAGTATTAATAATAGTATTTATATATATTTGAAACATTTAATGTTGAGACCTCGAATTTCAGATCCATTTCCTTCCTCCCTTGTCACCCATTCCCTCTGGGGAGATAAGTAATTCAGTATATGTTGTACATGTCTAGCTATGCAAAACATTATCATAGTACATATATTGTACAAGGCTGCCCATAGTGTTTTAAAAAACACAATGCTACTTTTTTCCAACAATGCTATCAGGCAGTAGATGTTGCTGTCTTTTGTATAAAGCAGACACTCAGCGAATGTTCTGATTTCTTAATTTTGTTCTTTAGTTTAGGAGAATGCTTAAAATCTATTCTTTCACAGAATCAAAGACTCTCAGAATTGGAAGGGACCTCAGGGACCATCTAATCTAATCCATAACTGAAAAAGAGCATCCTCAACAATATCCCTAACAAATGGTCCTCAAACATCTATTAATACCTGCTCTGTGATGGTCAGCAGCTAGGTAATAGAGTGGATAGCATACCAGACCTGGAGTGAGGAAGACTCCCCTTCCTAAGCTCAAATGTGACCTAGGACACACTAGCTATGTGACCCTGGACAAGTCATTTAACTCTGTTTTGTCTGTTTCCTCATCTCTAAAATGAGCTGGAGAAGGAAATGGCAAACCACTCCAGGATTTTTGCCAAGAAAACCCTCACAAAGAGATATACAAATCTGAAACAACTGGACAACATGTGATGGTCACTGCACTAGGCACCTGAGATACAACTAGGAAAATAAACATACCCGGATCTCTAGGATCTTAGACGTCTACAAGAAGAACTTTTGCACATATCAATAAATAAAACTACATACAGAGTAAACACAGAGTAATTAAAGGGATATGACTACTACTACCTGGGGGGTCAGAAAAGCTTCATGGAGGAAGTAGCATTTGCACAGACCTCTGCAGAGAATTAGAGAATAGAAAAGTTGGAGGTGAGAGGTGAGTGAGCATGTCCCAGGAAGGCCTGTTTTAAAGGCTCATCACCATCTCATCAAAGATGAGAGATGGAATGCTAGGTGTAGGACACTTTGGCTGAGATGTAGACACTGTGAAATGGAGTATTTCTATATTAAGCCTGAAGAGGTAGGCTAGAATCAGCTTGTGAAAGGATTTAAATGTCAAACAGAGGAGTTAAGAGTTTAATCTTAGAGGCAAGAGAGAGCCATTGAAGCTTTCTTAGCAGAGGAGTGGTATAGTCATACCTGATCAAAAGGAAGAGAAAGGGAATGAGCATTTATATTATCTATTATGCGTCAGACACTAAGAGCCTTTTATAAATACTCTGTTTTGATCTCATTTTGATCCTAATAACAATCCTCTAGGTAGGTGCTATTATTATCCCCATTTGACATTTGAGGAAACTGAAACAAACAGAGGTTAAATGACTTGCCCAGGGTCACATTGCTAGTTTGTGTCTGAGGTGGGATTTAAACTCAGGAAGATGACTCTTCCTCACTCCAGGCCCAGTACTCCATTTATTGCACCACCTAACTGCCTTATATTTATATATCACTTATTTATGTACACATTGTGTTTCCCCAATAAAATGAAAGCTCTTTGAAGCCAAAGTCAGGTAGTCAGAGAAGCCAGTTTTGAGGGTACATAAGTGGCTTTGTCATTGTCTCTGTACCCTTAGAACATAACATAGTATTGGCACAAAGTACATAAATTCTGGATAAATGTTTGTTGTATGAAGTAATAAACTCAAGACCAAAGAAGTCATATTTATGGGGATAACTATGGGAATGGTAACTCAAACAATTTCAATGATCAATGAAAGCAGCAGGGTTATATAATATCAACATAAAAATCATTTTTTTCCTTTTTGGTAAATAAAAACACATACACCAAGCCACCTGGTTAATTTATAGTACAGATATATGAAAAGTAAGTAAGAAATTTAGGGATGGGTTTATTGAAATGAGAAAAATACCCAAACCCATAACTAATAACCATACATAGAATTTTATTAAAAGCTTAGAATTTATTAAAAGCTTAGAATAGTTTTCAGTTGGCCAGAATAATTTATCTAGAGCAATCCAAATATTAAAACCCTGAGGGCCCTTGCTAAAACTAAAAATTTTGGCCCCCGTTCTTTCCACACAATTTGGGTTCCCTTTCAGATTTGATATCTTACCAAACAGAGCCATCTGTGTTCCCTCTGGGAAAGGTTCGACAGTCCTATTTCCATTGACATGATGTTTGACTAGAAAAAAAAAAGAAAGAAGAAATGCAAAATTTTAAGTGGAAGTCCATAAACACATATTGACAGACATATTTTAAAATGTCGCTGAGCCCAATTTTTCAGTTCTAACTCTAAAGAAACAAAAATATGCCTTCAAGGCACTGTATGTGTATGTATGTAGATAGACAGATAGATAGTTGTTATTTCAGCATGTCTGACTCTTCATGACCCTATTTGGGGTTTTCTTGGCAAAGATACTGAAGTGGTTTACCATTTCCTTCTCTAGTTCATTTTACACATAAGGAAACTGAGGCAAACAGGGTTAAGTGACTTGCCCAGGGTCACATAGCTAATAAGTATCCCAAAGTTGAATCTGAACTCAGGTCTTCCTGACCACCTTGCCACCTAGTTGCCCACACACCCATGTATGCATACACACACATGCATACACGTATGCATACATGTGTGACAGAAATGCATGTGTTTTACACATGTGGATAAACACATACATACATACATACATATGTTTGTATAAAAAAAAGCTATTCCCAAATAAACAATTAGTCAAAGGATATGAACAAACAATTCTCAAAATAAAAATTGCGAAGTATTAACAGCCCTGTGAAAGAATGCTCTAAATCACAAATAATATGAGAAATGCAAATGAAAACAACCGAGAGGTTTCACTGCACTCACAACAAACAAAGATGACAAAAGAGGAGACTAGTCAATGCTAGACAGGCTGTAGGCAGATAAGCTGACTGTGTTGCTAGAGGATCTGTTAATCACTTAAATCATTTTAGAAAACAATTTGAGGGGCAGCTAGGTGGCACAGTGGATAGAGCACTTGCCCTGGAGCCAGGAGGACCTGAGTTCAAATTGGACCTCCGGTCCATACTAGTTGTCTGACCCTGGGCAAGTCACTTAACCCTGATTGCCTGCAAAAGGAAAAAAAAATTTAATTATGGAAACAAAGTGCTTAAAATGACCATACCCTCTTTATCCAGAGATAGGACTACTAGACATATCCCTCAAGGAAGTATTTAATAAGAAGCAAGTTTTCACATACACCAAAATATTTATAGTAGCACCAAAAAACTATCAACAAAGTAGTTACTCATTAGTTGGAGCATGGCTAAACAACTCTGGTATATTAATATAATGGAATATTACTGTACTGGAAGAAATGAATGTGATGAAAACAGAGAAGCAAGGAAAGACCTACATGAAATGATGCAGAAAGTAATATACAGAGCACAGAAAAGAACAGAGAAAATGCCTAGGAGTATGTAAATAGAAACCACAAAAACAATCAAAAGTGATTGTTGCGAAATACAAAGAATACACATGGCTTGAAAGAACTGATATGAGAAGATACTCCTACTCTACTTCTTTGGAGAGATGGGAGACCCACTGGTGTGATACTAGGTATACATTCTCAACATAGTATTTTTTCAATATAAATGAATGGTTTTGTTAATTTTTTTGTTCCTCTTTTTTTTCCTTAAAAAAATTTTTATATGCAATAGCTCTCTGGAAAGGAGAAAAAGTTTACTGGGAGAAATTTTGGTGATATTAAAAACAAAAAAGATGGGGATGGCTAGGTGGCAGTGAATAAAGCACCGGCCCTGGAGTCAGAAGGACCTGAGTTCAAATACGGCCTCAGACACTTAAGACAAAACTAGCTATGTGACTTTGGGCAAGTCATTTAACCCAAATTGCCCTACCTCCCCTCCTCAAAAAAAAAAAAAAAAAAAAAAACCAAAAAAATAAATAAATAAAAACAAAAAGATAGCAATAAAACTTAATTTTAAAAAAGGGGGGGGATGAAAGGATGGGATGGTTGATGCATCACTATATTTGAAGAATTAGGAAATTCAGTCAATGAACAATTTATTAAGCCCCTACTAATGCTAAGCACTGTATTAAGTGATGTAGATGCAAAAAAGGTAAAAAACAGTCCCTGCCCTAGAGGATCTCACAGTCTAATGGGGGGAGACAACATACAAACAACTATGTACAAACAAGACACATGAGATCAAATGGGAGATAACCAACCACGGAAAGGCATTGATATCAAGAGGGATCAAGAAAGGCTTCCTATATAAGGTAAAAATTTAACTGAGACTTGAAGGAAGCTAGGGAAGCTAGGAGATAGAGATAAGGAGAAAGTTCTAGGCAAGAGGAAGAGTCAGCGAAAATGCTTAGTCAAGAGATGGAAGTGTATTATTCCAGGAACAGGTAAGAGACCAGTATCACTGCATCAAAGAATATATGGAGTGTAAAGAAGGTATAAGAAGACTGAAAATTTGGGGAAGGGGTCAAGTTTGAAAGAGCTTTAAATGCCAAACAGAGGATTTTATACTTAATAATTTTATTCTTGAGGTGAAAGGGAGTTTTTTGAGGGAGGTTGGTAGAGCAGGGAAGGATTGACATGGTTAGACCTGCACTTTAGGTTAGCAAATGATTAATGCACAGGAATAAAACAGAAAACAAGGTAGCCTGATTTTATGACAAAGACAAAGAATAACAGATGGACAGCACAAATGCTACACTAGTACCCAAAAATATTAGACCTAGATGAAAGTCTCCAAAATGTTGAACAGATCTTCTATGATGGATTTCTAGAAGTACAAGTATAAGAGTCAGCATAGAGGATGAGGTAAGGACAGGCTGGCGGAACAAGAGCACACATTGATGAGAACACAGATCCATTAAATTATCAAAGTACAGATTCAGATACAACCAAGGCAACAACAAAATGGTTGTGGGATCATTCCAGGACCTCATTTTCAAGAACAAACATGACAGCATCCCACCTTACCCTACAGTTCTTCAAATGCAGATGGCTATAGCTTCTTAAAGATGAAGCTGATATTACAAAGAACGTAACTAATATTCTTTTTTCCCTCAGTCCATGCTATTTGGATCAGGGCATAGTCCCAGAAGAGGTGATAAGAAGCTAGTTGAAGGACTTTAAGTATTAATCTGCTTTCATAACACCTGGCATATGACCATAATAGAATAAAGGGCATCCATATATTAAAGCATATGATCATGTTTTTATTGGTTTTATGCAATTGTAAATGTATCCATTTTGGAGTGGGTCAGGGATCATATTTCCTATACTATGGTATCCCAATAAATATGAAGAGAAAAATACCTAAGATAATAACTTAATAGCATATTACAATGCATGTGAGTTTTAGTTTACTATATGTTACAAGAGCTTTACTAAATAACCACAGTGTACTAAGAACTATAGAAACAGAGTTGGAGAGACAAAAGAACAATATTCCATTATTTCTGATTCTCCCTTTTCTAGTGGATTTCATCAATCTGCTTCTCTATTTTTTAACTAATACCAAATGGTTTTGATGAATGATACTTTAGGACATAGTATGAGGACTAAAAGTGCTATTCTACTTTCATTCTTACCTTTTATTTTTCATTATTTCCCTTAATATTCTACAACTTGTTCCTCCTAATAAAAATGTTTATTGAATTCTGTAACATATGTCTTTGACACTTTGATTGATATACCATGAAAACTACAAATTAACTTTAGGAGCATTGTTATTTTTTATTATATTGGTATGGTCCAGTCTGACCTTAGGCATACCACCTGACCTCCTTGACCTTAGTTTCCTCATCTATAAAATGCGTAAACTAGATGACCTCTGGGGTTTCTTATAGCCCTCTATTCTATAATGTTACATATAAAAGTATAAACTTTCTGTGTGACACAATTGCTAAAAGGTCGACTTATCCTTCAGATATCTTTAATATAAAGAAGAATCACCATTTTAATATATAAACTTCAAAATACAAACGGGAGAAGGATAATCATTTGCCTTTTAAAAAATTCTTCTTTAGATCTTAGATCCAAAGCTGAAAATGACTTTAGCAATCATCTAGTCAAACCCTTCATTTTACAGATGAAGAGATTGGGCCATGAGAAATTAAATGACTGGGCCAAGGTCACATGGAAGGCAAGTGACAGAGTAGGGATTCAGAGTCAAGTCCTGTGACTCTTATGTTCCACAGAATTTCCACTCTATCCCACTTTTTCCCACTTGCTTTATAAATGGATTTACCATAATTTCTTTAAATAGCAAGCTTTACCACTGCATGTAAAATATTCATAAATTTATAGACATCTTTTCAGGAACATATCTACTATACTGTACAAAAATATACCTGCAATTATGCAAACTAGTTAGACTGCTGGAGAGTCTCATTTTTCAGTATATATACCAAATATGGATACATACTGAACAGTATAGATATGTCTACAGAATAAATAAACCCATGCACATGTGGTGGATGACTGTGTCCTAGTGACCAACTACAGCAGCTTTAGCCTCTTTTCCATCTTTGTTTCTCCTACCTTGAAGGGACTATTTCAGACAAAAGCCTCTTGACTGGCTGCCAATGAATCCTGCCCAGTCAGATTCCCTCACTGTCTTATCTTTAGCCTGGTTTCCAGGCAAAATGAGGGAGGAGAAGGAAAACATATAGAAAAGGTAAATGAGAAGAGAAGAAAATAAAAAGCAGTAAAAGCTGTGCAAAAAAAGTATGAGTATGTTTATACACATATATGTATACACACACACATATATATGTAACCAAATAATGTTAGCTCCATTTTTATAATAGTTTAACATTTAGAGAGGGAGGGAACACAACTATTATTGCTCTTAATTTCCGAAGAAGAAACTGTAGCTCTGAAAAATTAAACAATTTGCTTGTGGTCACAAGCAAAATGCCGCAATGACTTTGAAATGTTTGGATAGGCCTGCCTCCTAAACAACTACAGTGAAAACATGCCTCTGCATTGTTGTTTAAAAAGAAAGAAAGAAAAAGATCCAAATTGGAATTTCCATCTATGGAAGTGCTTTGTTAACATGAAAGTAGTGTTATTTATATGTAATGCTTAAAAATAATCATGAAGATTAACAAAAGACTCTGCTTCCAGCATCTAGGGGAGGTTAAAAGGCAGGGAGAAGAGTGGAATGGAAGGTTAGCTACTTAATTTGGAAGAAGAAATTTGGAAGGAATTGAGAAAAAAATTGATAGAAAATCCCTAGTTCCAGACTCTACTTTTGTCTGCTCAATGAAAAGTATACAGAAGAAAGAGAAGAGACAGTGATTGAATTTGTAGGAAAAGAAATATGAGAGAATTTGAGGACAGAATAAAGGAAAACATGAACTGAATAAGGACAAGGGCTCAATCTGCAGGAGGATTCGATTTGTGGGCACAAAAGAAATGTGGAGTAAGGACCTAGAGAAATGAACTCAAAGAGAAGAAAAAGAAGAACAGGCAAGTGAGAAAAAGTATCACAAATTAGAAAGTTTAAAAAAAAGTAAACTGATAAGGGAAAAAATTGGCAAAATCAGTAAGTTTTTTTGAAAGAAGAGAGATGAGGAATCATATGGCTATAAAATTTTTGAGAAAAAGCCAAGGAAGTTAGGTTTAGCAATCAAGACACTAAAAGGTGATAAAGGATTGTAAAAATCTTAACATCCACTTAGGAGGTGAACTGTAGAGAATCACAAATCATTCAAAAAACAAGTCTGATCATCTCAATCGCTAGGGAGAACATGAAAATGCTATAGTAACATGCATTAAGAGCGGTATGTTTGTATTTTTGCCAGAATCAAGTAATTGCTACTACTTCCAAATAAAGGCTGCTTGCTTTCCTAGAATAGAAACTGAAAGGAATCAAAAAAACCATTTCTGCATATGCAAAGTTCTCAAAGGAAAAAAATGGCAGAAGGGCATAGATTAAAAAAAAAGATTTTAAGTGACAGAAACTTGGACTTTGTCAAGAGACTGAGGAGTAGAAGAAGGACATACAGAGAAGGAAAGAAAGGAAAAAGACAATTGTCCACATGGGGCTAAAATGTAAATTTGAAGCCTGCCCTACAGAAGAGGCCACTTGAAGAGCAGGTAGCTATTCATCCTCCAAAGTAAGATAAAGCAGAACCATGGAGGTTATAAGGCAAGAGATTACCTAATAAAGAAAAGAGGAAAAATAGAAGATCGTGGTGGCATATCCCTGCTCACAGTTACTAAGAGAGATTTAGTCAAACTGAAAACAGCCAAAAAGTCTATAAGGCATGTAAATATGACAGAGTAGTAAAAACTTATCCAAACAAATGATTACTACCCACTTCTGATAATTCATCTGGGTATAAATGATACCACCAGAAAGAACCTGAAAAGCATTGTGAAAGATCATGAAGTCCAGGGGAAAAGAAACTGAAGCACATAGGTGCAGAGGCTGGCTTAAAGGAAACAGCTGGTTTAGAAGATGGTATCTGAAAATGAGATTTAAACCATAGCTTAAAAACAAGAATGATAGCCTATTGGCCAGAAATGGATGAAACAGTAATGGTACAATGGAAAAGGGGTTGCAATTGGAACTGGGTTTGAATCCTGGTCCTACCACTTACTGCCTATGTGACTTTGGGGAGGTCATTTAATATCTCTGGTCCTCAATTTTCACATCTATAAAATGGAGGAGTTGGATGAGATGACTTTCCAAATCCCTTCCAGTTCTAAATATATTATGCTTTGGTCCTAACAAAGGCTAGAAAGAATGTATTTGCCTATCAAACTGTGTATACACTTTGATCCAGAAAAACCACTACTAGGTTGTTTCACAGATAACATATAGGAAGCACTAGAGTTCTTGGTCTCCAGCCTCTAACAGGTTCACTCTTGATCTGGTCAGACAGCTTCAGAGGAACCTCTATTCTAGTTTAGTTTTTTCAAATGGTTACTGGGAGAACCAGCTCCTAGAGCATTCCCTGCTCACTCTTCTCGAAGGGGCTGGCAAGAAGGGGTAGGGGTGGGGGCGCAACTACCCCTATGTTTCAATGGGGTCAATAGAGACAGGCACACTTGTGAACTCCCCTAAATCCCCTCAAGCCTCAACAGGGGTTGGCTGAGGCACACACAATTTCCCCTATGGGTTCCCTGTGGTTTTCCCCCATGAGTTCCCCGTGATTTCTCCCCACTCACTGACCATGCCCACCTGTTTTATAGGGCAACAAAGAAAGCATCTAGCCAACATTAAGTTCATAGGTTAATTTTAGCAATACTCTCTTTCCGCATAAGCACAATAAGTATTACATTATGTCACCCCTTATTTCATGGCACAGCATCAATAGGACTATCACTATGATTCTGGGAAGTAATATTTAGAATCCTTGGGGCTATTCTGGGAGTAATTATCAAACACCTGGAAATGAAACATTCCCATGGTCATGAATCCTGAGAAACGAACTCTAAGAAGGATAACAAAATCATCCTTACAAAGGTCTGTATCCCAAATAGATGATAAAAAAAAAACCAGAAAAGGACCCACAAGTACAAAGTTCAAGTACAAAGATATTTTTGTGATAGCAAAGAATTGGAAATTGAGGGGATACTCATTATTGGGGAATGGCTGAACAAGTTGTGGTATAAGAATGTAAAGAATACTATTGTGCTATAAGAAATAAAGAGCAGGCAGATTTCAGAAAAACCTAGAAAGACTTGCATGATGTGATGCTGAGGGAAATGAGCAGAACCAAAGAGAATATTGTACACAGTAAAAGTAACACTGCTCAATGATCAATTTTGATTGATTTAATTCTTCCCAATAATACAATGACAATAAAGACAACTCCTTAAGATTCACGATGGACAATGCTGTACACATACAGAGAAAGAACCGATGGAATCTGAATGCAGATTGAAGCATGCTATTTTCAGCACTCTTTTTTTTTTTGGAAGGGAGAAGGCAGGGCAATTAGGAGTAAGTGACTTAACCCACAGCTAGTAAGTGTTGAGTGTCTGAAAGCAGATGTGAAGAATCCTTCTGACTCCAGGGCTCGTGCTCTATTCACTGTGCCACCTAGCCACCCTTCATCACTTTCCTTTGGAGGGAGGGGGGGTAAGGGGAAGGGTTGTGGTTTTTTTGCTTTTACTCTGTTTTTTCTTTCACAACGTGATGAACATGGAAATATGTTTTACATGATTAAACATATATAACCTATATCAGATTGTTCATTGTCTTAGGGAGGCAGTAGGAGGAGAGAGAAAATTCTGGAACTCAAGATCTTTCAAAAAATGAACGTTGAAAATTATCTTTGTATGCAATTGGGAAAACATACTATTAATTTTTAAAAAAGAACGTATTTGCCTGATACTGTCTAAATCTAATCTAAAGGGCTTTAAAACTAGATGGGGAAGTGATACACAAAGCAAGAAGCTGTAGAGGTATTATAAAAGATCAATCCAATCTCCTCATTTCACAGATGAGAAAACTGAAGCCACAAGAGGTTAACAAGAGGTCACACAGGTAGGGTCAAGAGCCAACATCTGAACCCAGCTTACTATAAACTATAAAGCCAGCACAGTGCCCCACAAAGAAGGAAGAACACTGGCAACAGTCACCCAGAAGTCCATAGCAGGTGGGAAAGAAGACAACTCTAAAATCCACATGTTCAGGGCAGAGAACCTGGGGCTGAATATGCAGACAAAGGAAAGAAAGGGAGGAGCCGAGAATAAGGGAGGGAGGATAATCAGTGAAAGGGGAGGAAACCACAACCATAGCCACAGGGACTAGGTCCCAGGGATGCTTAGAAGCTAGAGGTTCACACTGAAACTTCCAGAATACAAAAAAACAAAACCTAAAGAGAAAGGGTCAAGGATAAGATAAAATAATCTGTCATATAAAACTGCTGGCCCAAAGGAAAACTGACAGGTCATCCAACATTTTACTCTAATTCATCAGTCTTCTGTATGCCCTTACTTAACAGTAGTTTAATAGTAGTAATACTAAAATAAATAATATGCAATAAGTAAATAAAAATAGTAGGAATAATAAAATAGGAGGAGGAAGAGGAGAAGGGGGAGAGGAGGAGGAAGATGAAAAAGGAGGAGGAAGAAGTAGAGGGCAAGGGCTGCAGGGAAAATGTTTGGGGACCAAGAATTAGCTCCTATTTCTATTACACTTGAAATTTTATTTTCCCCACGCATTGTAAGATGGGTAATATAGCGCTATTATTCCCCATTTTATAAATAAGGACACTAGCTTAGAGAGGTGAAATGACTCTTGCCCAGGGTCACACAACTAGTACAGTAAATGGTAGAGAGAGGATCCTCACCCAGGTCTTATCACTTGAGTCCAATGCTCTCTCCTGACTTTCTCATCTTCCTGTGCCATTCAAGCCACTGTCTTTGCTCCTGACAATGGCATCAAACTTCAATTACAAATGATGATAATAAGGGACCATTTTGTGCAATGGAAAGGGAACTAGAAAAAAATTAAGATTTTTTTAAAGGGGGGGAGAGGAGGATGGGACTGGGCTTAGACCCAAAAAGCCTAGCCTCAAGCACCAGCTTTGCCACAAAAGAGATACTTTAGCAAGCTTCACACCTTTCTGAAATTCAGTTTTCTTGTCATAATGCAAAGTAAGAATAATACTAAGACTGTCCACCTCTTAGAATTGTTGTAAAGAAACCAATTATAAACTCTAATTTATAAATGTACAAAATGTTGGTTTATTAGCATCTCAGTCTGCAAAGGGGCATAAATCAGGTGAATGGATTTGGAGATTGTTAGAGTTGAAAGGTACCTTAGGAAGATCATCAGGATCAACCTATTATTTTAAAGGCAAGGATTGGATTGGATTTGAACCCAGGCCTCCTAATTCCCAATCCAGTGCTGCTTCCTTTTGATTTCATGGCAGAGAAATCAGAATTTTCTGAAGTGCAAGAGCAAGGGGGTAAAAAGAATAAGGAAAAAACCCCTAAACTCCCACCTCCCCAACGGAGTAGTCTGGGTAGTAATTTGTGGCAGGAGGTTGTAATGTATAGCCATTGTGTTCTTAATATGTGGGCACCAGATCCATCCTGTTAAACATTCCACCCAAATGTTAGCTGGGAGAAAAACTGAGAAAAGCTTTTCAGCCAAAATGGTTAATGAGATAATGACATGAAAAGGCTTAGAAAAGTATAAAGCACTATACAAATGTGAGGTGTTATTAGCATCAACAATAAGTATCTGCTCAATTTAAGAGGCCTTTTTCTGCCTGAGTAAAACTAGCCTAGGATTATCTTCCCTCGGTTTGATTATCCTGATTTACACGTTTTTGTTCTTAGGGACCAGAACCTAAGAAGCAAGACTACCACTAAAATTAGAATCAGCTAATCTCAAAATAAGAGAAGTGAGTCCAGGCTCAGACACCTAGCCATATGACCTTGGGCAAGTCACTTAACCCCAATTGCCCTGCCTTCCCCCCTCCAAAAAAAAGCAAAAAAAGGGGGGGGGAGAGAAGTGGAGAAGTGGAGGAGGTCTAAGGGGTCATCATACTCACTCTCCACTTTTTTTTTTCCCCACACAAATGAGGGGAAGTGATTTGCCTAAATTTACCCAGCTTGTTGTCACCCTTAGCAACTCACAATCTCTGTTGGCCTTTCTCAGTCAGTAAACAGCAATGTGCCAGGCATGTGCTAAGCACTGGTAGAAAGACAAAACAGCCCCTCCTCTAAAGGAGGTCACAGTCTAATGGGAGAGACCATAGCAAACAACTATACAGAAACTATATAAACGATAAATTAGAAATAATCAACAGAGGGGAAGCAAAAGAATTGAGTTGGATCAGAAAAGTCTTCCTGGAGATAGGGGAATCTTCACTTTGTCTTGAAGGAAGCCAGAGAAGCCAGGAGATGGAGATGAGGAAGGAAGCATCATAGGCATGAAAGACAGGGGGAAAAGCCTGCCTGGAGCTGGGAGATGAGGTGTCTTGTGCAAGGAACTTAAATGAAGGAGGCCAGTGTTACTGGATCATAGAGAGTGTGCAGGTTAGGAGGCTGTAAGATATAGTCTCCTCATCTGTGAAAATGGGGATAATATTAGTCTCTGTCTCTGAGAGTTGAGGTGAGCATCAAATCAGATACCATTTATAAAGTGCTTTGCAAACCTTAAAGCGATTACACAAATGTGAGCTATCCATGGTGACTATTTTGGTGGTGGGGGTGGGGGGTGATACTGAGCAGTCTCTGACCCCTGGTCTTGTGGTCTTGCCCACTGTTGGATGGAGAAGTAACAGTTGAACAGCAGTGCCCACCAAAATACGCCTTTACAATTTTGAAAGTGCTTTGTATCATAATTTAGAGTCAGAAGGACCCTTAAAAGTCAATCAATCTAATCTCATTTTACAAACAAGGAAGCAGAGGCTCAGAAATGGAAGATAAAAATTACCCCATTAGTAAGTGTCAGAATCAGGATTTAAACCCTGGTCTTCTGACCTCACACCCATCATTCTTCTTATTCTACCACAATCGGATCTTTGCAAAAGCCCTATGGAGCAGGCAACAGTTTTATTGTTCTTTGCCCATTTTACAGATGAAGGAATTGAGGCCCAGAGACATTCAGTTACTTTCCAACTGGATGACACAGTTGTTGTACCAAGCCAGGAACTGAAGCATTTTGGCTTCAAATTTAATCTTCTTTCCACATCAGGAACAACTGTTCTTGTAGATTTTTCTCTATGTTCCCAAAGAAAGCACTTTTTTTCTTGGTTCTGCTTATTTCATTCTGCAAGAGGTGCTTAATAAATGCTCGCCAGTTTGATTTGACTAGTATTGAAAAAGGGATCTTAACTTCTTTGATTTGGGCAGGAGTTCGTTGTTGTTTTCTCATCTACAATTTTATTGGGAGGGCTCTCCTAGTGAGAAAAGTCCTTAATAACAAAGAACTGTTCTACAACCTGCAATCACTGAGAGGTTAAATGATTTGCCCAGAAATTACACAGACGGCATTCCCAACTTCCAGCAAGCTTTGTATGGCACTGTCTCAAAAAATGTATGTATATATTTAATGATGAATGTGTCAATGTGGTGCAGTGGATAGAAGGAGTTAGGAAGACCAGGAGTTAGGAAGACCTAGGTTCAAACGTGGCCTCAAACACTAGCTGTGTGACCTTGGGCAAGTGACTTTAAATTCTCTGTGCCTGGGTTTCCTCATCTGTAAAATGGGGCTAAAAACAGGACTTACATCCCAAGATGGTTGTGAGAAGAAAATAAAATATTTCTAAAGTGTTTTGCAAGCTTCAAACTGCTATATAAATGCTAGTTATTAATATTATTATTATAATATTACATTGATCATCAATATTTCTTGTGCCATAAAGAATTTCATTGGGGTGGCTAGGTGGCGCAGTGAGTAGAGCGCCGGCCCTGGAGTCACAAGGACCCAAGTTTGGGTACGGCCTCAGACACAACACACAAAGCAAAAACCTAGCCATGTGACCTTGGGCAATTGCCCTCCAAAAAGCAAAAAAAAAAAAAAAAAGAATTTCATTGTCAGAAATCTGCTGTGAGAAAACAAATTCAAATAGAGTAAGTGGGTAGATAAGTGAAGGGTAGTGTAATAGAATGCAGTGGTAATGTATTAATGCCAAAGAACTGGACTTGGAATCAGGGACCTAAGTCCAACCTGCAGATTTAACATTTACTAGCAATGTGAGCTAGACAGAGCCTTGAATTTAATGGGAGCTCCTTGAGAGCATGGGCTGACTTTTGTCCCTTTTTTGTATCCCCAGTGCTTGGCACAGCTCCTGGCACATAGCTGATGTTTAACAAGTGCTTGCTGACTACTTCACTGACCTAACTTCCTCACTGGTAAAATGAGGATACATTGACACTACGTGGATTACTCTGTACCACAGCACACTGGCATCCAGAAGTAAAACAGCCATTCATGCACAATAATGTTGTTTCCACTTAGCTCGTAGTCTATCAGTCAGAGAAAGCATAAGCATCAGTTGAGATAATGGAGGTAAAAACATTGACACAATATTTGATTTTGTGTTATTGTTCACCATTATGCAGGAAGGCACAATGATTTCAATGATAGCAAGGAGATCATTTTTCTATCTATATCCTCTCCCTATATAGATATTCTCTATATCCTACTCTCATCAACTCCCAAGAGATAAATTATCTTTTCTGTCGAGATGACTACCAAAACCATATATCTAATCTAAATTTATCTTCTAAGCTATAGTCCTCCATCACTAACAGTGGAAATGGTTCTGGATTTGGAGTCAAAGGGCCTTGGGTTCAAATACTGAATCAGGTTGTACTACATGTGATCATGGGCAGGTCACTAAACCTATGTGGGCCTCAGTTTCCTCATCTATAAAATAACAGGGCTCTTCTAGATGGCTTCTAAGGTCCCTCCTAGTTCTAAATCTATTGGTATTTAATATCTACAACCTCAGCCTGGATATTCTACCATCTCAAATTCTAATTGTCCAACATAGAGCTGATTATCTTCCTCCTTAAACCAAGAGGCCCTCAAAATTTTCCTGCTTCTGTTGACAGCACTACTAGTATCCTTTCAATCATCTAGGTTCACAACTTCAGTCATCTTCTGTTCTTCCTTCCCCTCACCCCCATGTCCATTCAGCTATAAAATCTTTTTAGTTCTACTTCCACAATGTACCTTGCATCTTTCCCCTTTTCCTTATTCACAGAACCATCAGCCAGTTCAGCTTCTAATTACCTCTCACCTAGTCTACAACAATAGCCTCCAAATTGATTTCCTGCTTTCTGTCTCTTCCATCTACAATTCATCTTCCACTCTTGTCAAATAATCTTCCTCAAGCACAAGACTGACCAAGTCACTCCCCTATTAAAGATTCTTCTGTGGCTACCCATTGCCTCTGAAATAAAATATGAATTTCTCCTCTTGGCACTTAAAACACTCTATAATCTGATCCCAGCCTACCTTTCCAGATGTATTTCATATTTTTCTATTTATACATTCTACATTCCAAGCAACTAACCTACTTCCTGTTCCCTGAATTCAGGAAGGCATTTATCTCATACCCAGTTCAGTGCCTAGCATGGAATGATTGTTTAATAAATATTTGCCAAATTAATGAATGTTATATGAATATATATATATATATTTTACATTTGATAGAAGAAATGATATATTGGTCAACAAGGTTTAGTAATCTGTGTCTGGTGTCAAGAATTCTTGGGACCATACATATTTCAAAGAGTTAATGTGTAACTTTGGACAATGTCTCTTAGCCTTAGTTTCACTCTCTGTAATATGAATGAGTTGGACTAGATGACTCTAAGGATTATTCCAGCTCTAAATCTATGATTCTCTCATTTGTTAGAGCTACTTCCTCTACCTCTAATGACTGGATCTTCCCTTGGACACAGTCTGTATTTACTTAGCTGTGAGCACATGGCATCAGCCTGATAGAATGTAAGCTCTCAGACAGGGGGGGCTCTGTCACTTTTATATCTCTATGCCCCGCACCTAACCTTTGTATATATGGCAAATACTTAATCAATGCTTATCCATCAACTGACTTTCAGAGAATGGAGTTTGGGAGGGAAGTGTGGGAAGTCTTATTTGGCATTTACAAGTAATACAAGACTGGGAGACATGATCTGACAAGGTTGGAGAAGGCCAGGTTGGTTAGTGGGCAGCTAGCTCAGTACCAGTCACCAGTGTGATGAAACAGCTGCGAGATTTTGGACTGTACTCAGAGAGCTTTCAGGAATAGGTAGGTAATTTTCCTGTTGTACTCTAACCTAATCTTGCCATGGCTGGAGTTCTGTACTCACTTCTGCATACTTCAGTTAAGGAAGAACATGAAGAGGGTGAAGATAGTGCAGGGAAGGGAAACCGAGATCAGGAAGGACTACAAAGTTCTCATAGGATAGCTGGTTAAAAGAAGCAAAGCTGCTTACTGATCAACTAACTAGTCAGACTGGCAAAGAGAGGACTCGAGGGGGACATGACAGCTGTGTTTAAGTATTTGAAGGGCTATCAAATAGAGGAGGGATTAGACTTTTCTATCTGGCCTCAGGGGGGAAAAGACAAATTACAAAAACGTCAACTGAGACTTTAAATTAGGAAAATCTACCTAACAATCACCTCAACTACTAGAAGAGGACCCTCTTGTCCTCCATGTGCCCAACGCCATGCTGGATCCACCCCAAGGCATGATCAAGTGTTAGTCAATTCCTTCCACTGAAGACTGGATGAATGAGACACAAATATTATTGTCTGAGACTCTTTTCTTGTGAAATTCTTTGGCTATCTTTGATGAAACTACACAGACAAGCTGGTTGCCTAACAACAGCGACTACAATGGGCCCCATATCTAAGGCACTGTTTTCTTGTTTGAATTAATTCCCCATGTGACCTAGACCATGGCTTAACCCGGTATATTTCACATCTGCCTACACAAATAACAATTTACCAGAAACTTGTAGCCTCATTGTAGGGAATTATGCTGGACAGTCTGGGATCTTGCCCTTCCTATCAAAGAAGCCAATTCAGCTCCAGCGGGAATCCAGTTACATTCAAATTGCCCACAAACCATCTGCCTGACTCCCAGATTATCACCAATCTAGGGGCACCCCCAGGGATCTAGGTCCATTCCAGGGCCATTTACTCCCCAATTCACTCAACACTCAACAGTGTTTATTAGAAAACCAGTTCCCACTTGACACCAGAGAATTGGCAATGTTTTGAATACACTGAGAATAACAGCACATAGTTCTGGAAACCAAAATGCTGTTACCAGGCAGGAAAGAGAAAAGCAAAAGAAATTTAGGAGTTGGAGATACTAATTTGGGAAGAGTGTAGCCAAGGCACGTGATAACAATATACCAATATTAGATTATCCAAATATCGCACAAGGAGAGTTATTAAAAAACAACAAAAAACAACTAGAAAAGTAGTGGGAGGGGCAGGTTATAAAGAGCTTTAAGATCAAACAGAGGATTTTATATTTGATCATAGTGGTCAAAGGGATCCACTGGAGTTTATTTAAGACCTGAACTTTAGGAAGATTACTTTGATAGCAGAGTGGAAGACAGACGGAAATAGGGAGTAATGAAAAAGGTACTGTAATAGCTCAGGTGGGACTTGATGAGGGCCAGAACCAAGTGGCAATGGTACTTGGTGACAGTGTTAGAGGAGAAAGGGGGAGGCACACATGAAAGATAATGCCAAAGGTACAATCAACAGGTCTTGGCAACAGACTGGATATGGAAGGGGGCAAGGGTGGAAGGTAAAGAGACTAAGGAGTTGAGGATGGTTGTTAGCCTAGGTCAGGGGTGGGAACCTGTGGTCTTGAGGCCACATGTTGCCCTCTAGGTCCCCTTGACTGAATCCAAACTTCACAGAACAAATTTCCTTAATAAAAGGATTTGTTCTGTAAAACTTGGACTCAGTCAAAAGGCCACACCCAAGGACCTAGAAGGTCACATGTGGCCTTGAAGTTACAGGTTCCCCACCCCTGGTGAATAGGACAAGGGAGTTATGAGGGGAAGGTTTTGGAGAAAGTTAATGAGTTCAGTTTTGAACTGGCCAAGTTTAAAATGGCTGTGGTACAACCGGTTTGAAAGATGTCCAATAGGCATTTGGAGATGTGAGACTGGATGTCAGAAGAGAGATTATGGTTGGATGAATAGATTTGAGAATCATCCTTACAGAGAAGGTAACTGAATCCATGGATGTTGCTGTTAGTGAAATTTGTTTTGCTTGACTATACACATCTATAAGAGGGATTTATTTTTCTCTCTCAATGGGAAGGGGTGAAGGTGAGAAGGAGAGAAGGTAGATTTTTCTTGACTAAAAACAATATATTTTTAAAATGACTTAATCCATGGTAGCTGATGAGATCACCAAACAAAACTGTATAGAAGGAGAGCAGAAGAGGACAGAGCTAGACACTCAGCAGTTTCAATGTTAAAAAAAAAAGACAAAGGTTTTTGACCCCAAACTGGTCAGAAGCATGGAAGCATCAGAGTAATGAATAATGCTCAGAAAGGCTTCTGACTTAAAATACAAAGGTTTGGGCTCATTTAAAATAGATTTTCAATTCAAACTTGGCAAAAACTTGGCTTACATTAATTAGTGATTGAGAAAAGTTAAAAATGAGCCAGAGAAATGCCAAATTGTACTTAGGAGTTTATATTTCTTTTAAATCTTTAGTTGTATTCTGTTAATACTAGCTACTAGTTTAAATTGTATACTCAACTGGTTTAATATCGAGTTTTATTTTAAGATATATTTGAGTAATAGGGATAAAGACCAGGAATAGGAAGGACCAGAATAAAGAACTTCAATTTTATTAGGACAAAAACCTCCTGAATGAGGAAACTACCCCTACCAAGGTAGGTCAGCACCTTCTCTGCAACTTAGACAACTGTCTTAGACAATTGCCCAGAATACTGATATATTAAGTGATTTATGAAGGGTCACACAGCTAATATGTGATTATCTGGTGAAATCAGATGCAGGAGGTTTAGAAGCAATCTGTGGTTCAGGCAGATAGGTCTGGAGTCAGAAAGACCTGAGTTCAAATATGACCTTACATACTTACTAGCTGTGTGACCCTGGAAAAGTCACAACCTCAGTTTGCTCAACTGTAAAGTGGAGATAATAACCCCTACTTCGCAGGGTTGTTGTGAGGTATTATTAAATATTATCAAATGAGAGAATATTTGCTGGGTGTTTAACACAGTGCCTTCCTCTCTTCCCTCTGAAGTGGAAAGATTTCTAGTTTAGAAGTAAAGAGGCAGGGCTTGAGAATGGCCAAAGATTATGGTCCTTAGTTTCCTTACCTGCACAATAAGAATTCTGTGCTCTCTTCTATTGCCCCTGTGGTCCTGTACAGCACTAATATCCTCTCTTTCTCTACTAGCAGGCATCCCAGAATCACTCATTATTAATGAAATAACAGCAAGTCATTACCTCTCTTCTCATTGTTCTAAGGACCTGATTTTAATTTGTATACTCTTTCTATAATTATAATGCTTAACAACAATGTCTAATTCAGAATCTATTAAAATTATTATATTAATTTATTGAGAAATTTCCATCTTATTTTTATGAAGTGCTCCCCTGGCTACTTGTGATTTGTAATTTGTAATGAGTATCAAAATCAAATATTGTGAACTAATTTAGCAACCAATTTAAAATAGGATTTATCCAAGCATTAAAATCTTCATTTTAGTCAAAAAGATACAGTGGTAAAGACTTCATCTACCTGTAAAGTTCTGGTTTTCATAGAGTATGATTCCTGTATTGATTTTAAACTACATTTCAGATCCCTACAAATTAATGCTAAGCAGACTTTCTTATTTTGAAATCCTATACTTTCTTTTACTGCTTTTTTATTCCCCTTTTCACAAGCTAACTTTTTTTTACTTGTAATTTTTTTTGTCACTTTCAAATAGATGTTCACAAAGTTATTGGCTTTTCTCCTTGCATTCATCAATGTCAGCTCTGTGGTATTAAAATAATCAGTGTTTCACAGCGTATCCAAGTCCTGGGAATTAAATTAAGGCATGAAACACAGAGTGGTGTTTTCTCATCCTATCATCAGGATCGGATTATTATTCCTGAGCCTGAATGTATGTCTCTAATACACCATTAAATCCGTTTTAACGAACGGATCTACACAAAACCATGGAAATGAGACAGCACGTGATTTTAGTGAAGGAGCGCAGCATGAGAGGTCCTCATTTCTTCTCTCCTTGTGAAGATGTCAGGAGCTCTAAGCAGGGAGCAGCACTGCAGTCTGTGATAGAATATCTCACGCCTGCACATGCCCCCATGATGGCAGATTATCTGCCTAGAGGTTGCATTCAGCATCAGTCAGCAGATGAGCAGGAATGGTCCAGTGCATCTTCCCCCCACTTCCATCTGACAGTGATAAATGATCAGGTCTAATGCTCAGCTAAGCCTGACAGGCCCAGACCTCCCCTTGCAATCTGTTCCAGGAAAACATCCACCTATTTCCCCTCAAAGTCCCCTGTTGGCACTACAAAGCATGATCACCAGGGTTTAAGGGTAGGCCCTCTCCACCAACACCTCCCCCACCCCAATCCCCAAGCAAGAAAGGGCATTATAACTTTATCCCTTTTCTAATAATTTATAATCTAATGGGGGAAATAAAGGAATAAAAGAATGTGGAATTATAGAACCATGTAGCAAACATGCCTTAGTTCTCAATCACTGCAAAAAGTGGAAGAAAGTACCCAGATGACCCACAACTTCAAAAATATACCTTTGCCTTATAGCATTTTAATCACATTTCCTTGGAAAAAACAAAGTTTTATTTTGAGGCAGAAGAAGGCAATCTGGTGGTGTCAGGAGATCTGAAGTTTGAGTCTTCAGCCTCGTACGACCAGGGCATAAGACCATAGGCAAGGACACGATCATGAAATCACATCTTTGAAATAGATTTTAGAGACCAATTTAGTCCAACTTTACATGTGATTGAAAATTCCCTCTATAGGGGCGGCTAGGTGGCACAGTGAGTAGAGCATCGGCCCTGGAGTCAGAAGGACCCGAGTTTGGATCCGAACTCAGACACTTAATGCACACACAAACAAAAACCTAGCCGCGTGACCTTGGGCAAGTTACTTAACCCCAATTGCCCTCCAAAAAGCAAAAAGAAAAAAAGAAAAAAAAAGAAAAGAAGATTCCCTCTATAACATCCACAAGTGGTCATAGGCTTTTTAATGGAAAACCTCTAGTGAGGAAAAACCTACTACCTCTCAAAGCAGTTCATTCTTCTTTTGGATACCTCTCTAATTTTTAGATAGCTTTCCCTTACAGAGTCAAAATGGGTCTCTGAAATTTTCATCCACTGATTCTAGTTCTGCCCTTGGGGCCAGAGAAAATTCCTTTTCTACAAAGTAATCCTTCAAAAACTAAAAATAGCTATCATTTTAACCTCCCTCCCCAGGCCTCTCTTCTAAATGCAAAACAGGTGATCTCCAATTTACAAACTAAGATATAAAAAGTCAATTGCTTAGAACTTAGTAACATTAAGTTTTCCCACAGATGCAATGTTACATATAAGGGTTGGGCTCCCTAGCCAAAACACAATAAGTCTATATAACCTACAAAGCACCAGGAAAATGACTTTCCCGAAAGTCTAAATATCATTGTATCTGTAAGACCTGTCCCAGGTTCTAATTCAGAATGCTGGAAAAGCATTCAGAGAACAATAGAATCTCAGCATTGCAAGGGACCTCAACAGTCATCTATCCAACCTAGACCTGAAAAATAATGCTATCTGCAATATGCCCCATAAGTGGTCATCCAAACTTTGCTTTAGGACCTACATGAAGAAAAATCCTTGAGTTTCTGAAGCACTCCAGTCCTTTCTTGGCTTTCATTGATAGGAAGTTTTTCCTAACATCAAGCCTAAATATACCTTTTATAAGTTCTGCCCACTGCTCTTGGTTCTGCTTTCTGAGACCAAAGGGAACAAATCTAATCACTCTTCCACATGACACTCATTCAAGTATTTGATCATGAGCATCATATCCTCTGCCCCCCTCCAACTCTTACAGACTAACCATCCCCATTTCCCTCAAACCATCTTCATCTAGCATTAAGAGTCTTCATTGACTTCTTTGGGCTACTCTCTTCTGAATCCATCAATACCTTTCCTAAAAGGTGGTATCCAGAACTAAATACCCTCCCTTCCCTCATCCTGCAGCCCCTTCTCCTCCACCATCATCACAACCAAAGAAAACTGTTCCCTTCTCAATGGAATGCCAGTTAAGAAGGAAACCCTTTGCCCAAGGAATATAAGCCCAGTCAGAAAGCACACTTCAGCAAAGGAAATACAGCACAGCTGAGAGAATGTCACCTCCTGCTGCATAAGGAAAAAAATCCTTAGCTAATAGTAGTGGTTACTGCAAAAGATAATGTGAGTTGGGTGACTTTACAGGCATATCATATACTATAAAAGAAGCTATAGCATAACCAAAATGTAAATTCCAGCAAAGAGAAAATAATACCATAAGGAAAGAACATTTTATGATTTTAATTAGGAATCTGAACTCTTAAGAATCCATGCTAATGAAAAAGCACCAGTGCAAATAACCCAGGAACCACTTATCTATGTCTTTGAATTGTATCTAATGGAAGGGCCTCAGCTGCACATGGATCATGGACTTCATTAGATACTAAGTTTCAAGTAAGGCTAAAATTAAACTCATCTAAAATCCCAGGGTAGGATCACAGCTTCATTGGAAGGAACCATAGAGGTCTAATCTAGATGAAACACCAGCCCAATGCTGAATGCTTCTGACTAACTGATAGAACTAACTGATAACATAGTAGGTGATCATCTAACCATGACTTGGACATTTGCAGTTAGTAGGAATGCATTACCTCACAAGGTAACCAATTCCATTGTTGTTCATTTATTTCAGTTATGTTCGACTCTTTGAAACCTCATTTGGGGTTTTCTTGGCAAAGATACTGATGTGATTTGTCATTTCTTTTTCCAACTCATTTTACAGATCAGGAAACTAAGGCAAACAGGGTTAATTGACTTGCTTAGGGTCACATGGCTAGTAAGTATATGAAACCACATTTGAACTCAGGAAAATGAATCTTCCTGACTCCAAACCTGACACTCTATCCACTCTTCCACTTTATTGCCCGAAATTCCATTTTTAGACAGTTCTAATTATTAGAAGCTTCTTCCTTATAACTGTGATGAAATATATTTCCTTAGAACTTCCATCCTTTACTCTTAGTTCTGCCCTTTCAAGCTATAGAAAATAAGTTAATTCCTCTTCCATATAATCAGGTCTCAAAAATTTAGAATCACTCTGTTTACCTTGTCACCTCTTTTTCAAGATAAACACCTATTTCGTTTAATTGTTTATCTAATGACATGGTTTTGTGTTCCTACACCATCCTCATAACTCAAGGAGAGCAATACATTCCAGTTTATCAATATTCCTACTAAAATATCATGCCCTAGAACTGACTATAATACCACAAATGGGATTTGATCTGTCTAGAGTTCTGTAGGACACAGTTCTTCCTTGCTTCTAGACTCTTGATAATTATTAGCCAGGAGAACATGGACAAATCACTTAACCTTTTTGAGCTTCAAATTACTCACCTCTAAAATTCAAACAATAATATCTGGAGAAATTGCTTCATATGATTGTTTTAAGGAGCAAATGAGATAATGTACACAGCACTATGCAAATCCTAAAGACATAAAAGCATATCAGTTTTGCTATATACACTCAAATGGTTGGTATTTGCTGGAAATTTTTAATAGGACAACCAGAAGTTGTTTATTCCTTTTCATAATGTTGTCACATCAAAGAAAAAATCTTTTGTGGTTAAGGAGAAACAAACTTACTCAAAATCAAGCTGTCATAAAACACATAACCAGAATGGTAATGTGATACAGTTGAGACATCCCATGATACTTCACTCAGGTAGTAGACCAACAACTATCAACTTCCCTTAAATTTCATGAAGAGGTTGTCAAAGACACCACTAGCAAAAATTAAATTATAGGACTAATGACTAAAATTTGGTCCTACTAAGAGCATAAAACAAAAATCTGAACACTATTACTTTTGCCCAAATTAAAGGGGAAAAAATATACATTGTATGCTGATGTCATTGCTAATATTTTAAAGAATGTTTTTAATAAAGGTGTTTTGTTGTTGTTGTTTTCTAAAGCAGAGCATAGCCAGCTTTCTATTAAGTCAGTGTTTTGGGGGTGCTGGGATTTCAAAGAAATCTTCAGAAAAAAGTGACCCCTGAATTGAAACCTCTCCCCTACTACCAAAGTCCCTTGAGGAAGGGAAAATGCTTTTGATTCCAATTGGAAATATGACTTAGACTACCAGTTTATAGTACCTGGGAAAAGTAACATGCTAACAAGTACATTAGGCAAATGACATTTCAAATTCTTTCCCCAAAACAAGTTTTGGTTGGAATAAAAGAGTATGACTGACTGAAGAGGAAGAAGAAGGAGAACAGAGAGGGAAAAGGAAACTAAAAGGGGAGTCTGGGGACTCTAAAGACAAATTTCATTTCCTTCACGATTTTAACAAGGACCAACCTGGAAAGTCAGATCTCTCAATGAGGAGAGATTCAGGAAGATAAAGGATAATTATTACATACAATACTAAGTGACTCACTACAGTAATACAAACTTCAAAACTGAGCATAATTCACAAAAAACTTTTTATCTTGACCTAGTTTTTAAATGAAGAGAAAACATTAATGTAAATCATTTCTTCTTCATCCCAGGTGACAAAGCAAATGTTATTGGTGGGATTCTGACTCTGCAATGGCAACAGCCTGAAACTCTACACTCTTAAGGGTTTAGATTGGATTTGTTCTGTGAGGTTTGGATTCAGTCAAAGGGCCACACTTGAGGACCTAGAGGGCCACTTGTGGCCTCAAAGCTATAGGCTCCCCACCCCTGGCTTAGAACAATGATCATTATGTATTTAGCTGGATTGGAGAATAATGATGAGGTAGCTCAAGTGGTTTACTTCTAGTTGTAGTCTGGGAGCCCCAAAACCTAAAGCTACCATTAGGGGCAGCACCAAAAGAGTCTGCAGGAGATTCAGGATTTCTAGGGTTGACACCGTGGGGTTGCCCAAGGTTCCTGCAGGTAGCAGGATGTGAACTAGGGATTACTAAACTCTTGGCAACTTTCTTGATGATCTGTTGGAAAATGCATTGGTGGCAACAGGGGTCCATATTCAGGTAGCCAGGCTCTCTCTTCAGGGAGGTTTACATTGAAAAGATCCACCCCCTACCATTACCAGAGGCCTACCTGCCCTTTACCTGCACATAGCTAGGCATATAGTTGACTGAATTTGATTCTGCGGTTTAATTTTAATTTTGCACATTAATTACAGTTAACTCCAATTCATGGGCAGACAAGATGTGAAACTGATGGCAAGGAAAGGCACCATGGTAGTTGATGGCACTCTAACATCACAAATCATATGCATCATCTTTTCTCTCTCCTTCTAGTCTTAAGTCCCACCCTCTTGTCCTAATTATCCACTCTTCTGCCTTTCTTCTTTCCTTTTCTTCTCTCCATGACCCAGATGGGGCATTTTCCCAGAGACAGTTCCACCTTTCCCTTAACCAAGTGCCCAAATGGTGACTCTAATGGCAACAAATTTACACACACACACACACACACACACACACACACACACACACACACACACACTGTATGTATGCATATTAAAATGTCTATATAATATATACATATATGTGTATGTGTTATACATATATTCACATGTTTATATTGTGTACGTGTGTATATGGGACTGTATATGTGCATTATGCATTGGGTAAATATGTGTACATGTATATTTTTTGGTTTAAAATATTCTATACAATCCCCACCCCTACTCATCATATAAAAATTTGACTTATTTGCCCCCCACTCTTAGGTAAAATCTTTGGGGAAACCCTACATTCACAGCTGGCAGCATCTTCCAGCTGCTGAATGAGAACTAAATGTGATTCCTGGGACTGTGAGTCATTTATAATGAATTTTAATGACTGTAGTGCCCTAGTGGTGATGCATACTGATTGAACTGCCCCTTATATCCAGCTGTCCTGGAATCATCAATTGTCCACCAGGGGATTCACATTCACCAAGGGGGCAGCCAATCTCCAGGGATGGAGAAAAGGCAGGATCTTCAAGAAAATGTCAACCCGTATCATTCTTTATAAGTGGAGGACTTAACAGTAAATATTGCTAAACAGCATGAAAAGTAAGGAAAATAAGAGTTAAGAATAATGTAAAGAATTTTAAGATTGTGTACACATATTATTTAGTCTATTTTAATGAATATCACATAAATTTTCTATCTTGTCACTCACTCTAGACAACTTCAATTCAACAAATACTTACTAAGCACCTAACTCTGCACTAGAAACTTGGGGTTTGGGGATGGAGCATTACCAATCCATTTTCTGGTTTCAATTTATTTCAGTTTAAGGGAAGAATAACAAAGCCAGCATATAAACAACTGCAGTCAAGTTTTATATGCCACAGGTGAAGTAAAAAGTGTTATAGGAATTAGAATAGGCAATGATGAAACAAAACTATCACTCTTTGCAGATATGATGGCATACTTAGAGAATCAACTAAAAAACTAGTTGAAATAAGTAACAATTTCAGCAATGTTGAAGGACATAAAGTAAACCCACATAAATCATTAGCATTCTTATAATTTACCAACAAAGTCCAGCAGGAAGAGATAGAAAGAGAAATTCCATTTAAAATAACTGCAAATAATATAAAGTACTTGGGAGTCTACCTGTCTGGACAAACCCAGGAACTATATGAATAAAATTATAAAACACTTTTCAAACAATTAGTGTGAAAGTGATTAGTCAGATCTAAACAACTTGGGAAATATTAATTAATTAGTGGGTAGGTGGAGTCAATATAATAAAAATAACAATTCTACCTAAATTAATTTACTTATTTAGTAACATATCAATCAAACTACAATTATTTTATAGATGGAGAAAATAATAAAATTCATCTGGAAAAACCAAAGGTCAAGAATATCAAGGGAATTAATGGAAAAAAAATGTGAAGGAAGACATAATCTCAAAATGAATTACAAAAGAGTAATCATCAAAACAATCTGGTACTGACTAAGAAATAGAGTGGCAGATAAGTGGATTAGATTAGGTCCACAATACACAGTAGATACATGACCATATTAATCTAACGTTTAATAAACCCAAAGATTCAAGCCGTGGAGACAAGAACTCACTATTTGACAAAAACTGCTAAGAAAACTAGAAAGCAGTTTGGCAGAGACTGTGACGGAATACTATTCTGCTATAAATAATGACCACCAGGATGCTTTCAGAAAAACCTTTCGAAAGCTGATATGAATTGATGCAGAATAAAGTATGCAGAATCAAGAGAATATTGTATACAGTAAAAGCAAAATTGTACAATGATCAACTGTGAATAATTTAGCTATTCTGACCAATATAATTATCCAAAACAAATCCAAAGAATTTATGATGAAAAAATTTACCTACCTCCAGAGAAAGAACTGAGTGAATCTAAATGCAGATCAAAGCATACTTTTTTTTTTTTAACTTTCTCTACTTTTCTTTTTTTCTGGTCTGTCTTCTTTTGCAACATGGTCAATATGGTAATATGTTTTGCATAACTTCACATGTATATTCTATATCAAATTTTTTGCCTTCTCAATGAGGAGGGAAGGGCTAGAGGGAAGGAGAGAAATGGGGACCCAAAAGTTTTCAAAATGAATGTTAAAAATCTTTTTACATAGGGGGCGGCTAGGTGGCGCAGTAAGTAGAATGCCGGCCCTGGAGTCAGAAGGACCTGAGTTCGGATGTGACCTCAGACACTTAACACACACAAACAAAAACCTAGCCGTGTGACCTTGGGCAAGTTACTTAACCCCAATTGCCCTCCAAAAAGCAAAAAAAAAAAAATCTTTTTATATGTAATTGAGAAAAAATAAGACAGACATACACACACACACAAACTATTACAGGAGTTCAAAACGAGAGAAATCCTCACATCCTCATGAGGTAGCTATACTATAAGAGAAAGAATACTGGCTCCCTAGTCAGAAGATTTGGGTTTAAATTCCAGCTCTACTTCATACTATTTCACCTTGGGCAAGTCACCTAAGCCTTCTGAGTCTCATTTTCTACATCTGTAAAATGGGAACGCTACCTCTCAGAATTATTGTGAGGGTCAAAAGAGAAAGTTGAAGGATTTAGATTAGATATTTTCTCTCAGGTCCTTTCTACAGCTAAGACTCTAGGTAATAGACTTATAAAGTGCTTTGTCAAGATAAATATTATGGACAATTGTGAAAATGTTACAATTATTAGTAAACATAGATATTTCTCCACTATTTCATAGTGTATGTATATTGTGTATGTGTTTGTGTATACTTGTGGGGACCTCTTGATAGCCTCATAAGGGCAACAGTCTGAATGCTAGACCTTTATTTTACAGATGTGGACTCTGAAGGACTTACAGGAAATGCAAATTTAAAGATCTTCCCTGCCCCTAGCTTAAGTGCACCTGGAGCCTGTGGTGGGAGGCTTGTTTTTCAGGAAAGCCCACACCTTGATACTTTGTGATTGGGCAGTGGGTCAAGGAGGTTGTTACAATCTTTGAGCCAGGAAAAGGCTATATAAACTCTGATGAGAGGGTTTGCTTTGGGACTCAGTTTGAGAAGTGTTGTGTGATTTGACCAGATGAGACTCTGGGAAGCCGTTGTTGAGAGCCCCCTGGCTTTGAAAACCCAGATGCTGATGCTTCCCTCTCTGGTAACTGTGATTTGGTATTGATATAATGGTTGGACAGTTTGGAAGCCTGTCTGTTTGATCTGTAAGTTCTGTAACTCTGAAGTTCGGGGTGCTGACCTTTTTCCCCTGAACTAGGTAATGTGTATTTGTTTGATTAAAGTAAGCTTGTTAACCCAATTTGAGTTGCTTTCCTTTTGAAAAGCAGATCTAAGAACCTGTGTTGGCAGTCACCCTGGGGATATTGGGGTGCTTGCTGCTACATCATATAACTACTAAGTAGTTAAACCAGGCAGCTAGAGCTCAGGTCTTCTAACACCAGACTCAGGGTTCTTTCCAATACCTTCCTGCAGTGTTTTATATTTCCCCAAATACTTGCATATGCATATATAATTCATTAAATCAGTTTTGTTTTCTGCTTAATATTTTATTACATTTATTTATTTTTTCCCAAGTATATTTATAAATAAGAAATCTGTCTCCCAGTTTCTATGATATTTTTCTGAAGGAATTGGCAAGCAAGCTATTAAAAAAATAAGAAATTAAAAAGTGTCTTTAGCATTGAGGTTAATCAAGCCAAGCAAATTCCATTCTGGGAAAAGAATGTCCATGAAGTAGTGTAAATTTGTATAGAACTGGAGGGGGCCTGATCACATGTGATCATGGCTTCCAGGGATAAGGACTTAACAGCATGTCTTCCTTCTTTTTTTTTTTTAATCTTGGAAAGATATTCCAGATCTACTAGCCTTCCTTGAATATATCTACTATTCACCACAACTACCAGGAAATACAAAATAAGCCCAAATAGTAAATCATCCTTGCCCCAGAATCAAACTCACTCTTTTATTCTAATCCCTAGACCTGTAACAGAGTAAAAAGTCAGAACCAGGTTGGTCAACACAGAACCCAAAAAGCAAAAGGGTGTGTCTAATGGGTGACGACTAGGATGCAGGAGTGAAGATGAAACAAGTTAAAAGTAAGAGCATCAGAGACAGGAGACAAAGTAAATTTGGAGGTCCAATGTGGTATAGAGGAAAGAGCACTGGATTTCTGTTTGCATGATCTTGGGCAAGGTCTCTCTGGGACTCATTTCTCTGATATATAAGAAAGAGGGATGTACTACTGTCTGACCTCTAAGCTCTCTTCCAGACCTAAATCTCTAATCTGTGATTTATTCTCTTGTCTCTCTAGGATATAGAGCAGTAACAAAAAGCATAAAATAGCCTAATTCTTTGAACATAGTAAATGTTTTAAAATGTTGGTTAAATTTAAATTGAATTAGCTGAAGGACATTGATAACCTATAGATTATCCAAAGGAAGGCAACCAGAATAGGGTTGAAGAAATGTATTGGGGAGGCAGCATGGTACAAGGAGAAAGGATCAGAAGGATGGGGTTTCAAATCCCAGGTCTGCCACTTACTACTTTGTGATACTGGGAAAATCACATTTATGCCTCAGTTCCCTCATCTGCAGAATTAAGGGATTGGGTCTCATGATCTTTACTGTCTCTTTCAGCTCTAAATCTGAGTCAATAAACTGAGGGTGTTTAGTCCAGGGAAAAAAAGACGAAGGAAAACATGTTAACTGTGTTTAAGCTATATAGATGTGTGTGTGTGTGTGTGTGTTTATGTTTATGTGTAAACTGTTTAAGAGGAAGCTAGGTAGCACAGAGGATGGAGTGTGGAGCTTATGTCCCAGGGTTGTTGTTAAGGTCAAATGAGATAATAATCACAAAACATTTTGCAAACCTTTAAATGCCAGATAAATGGTATATTTTATTGTTATTGGCAGCAAGGTGGTGCAGTGGATAGAGTGCAGGGCTCATCTTCCTGAGTTCAAATCTAGGTTCAGAAAATTAATAGCTGTGAGACCTTGGGCAAATCAACTTAACCCTGTCTGCCTCAGTCTTCCTCATCTGTAAAAGGATCTGGAGAAGTAAATGGCAAACTACTCCAGTATCTTTGCCAAGATTGCCCTCAAATAGGGTCACCAAGAGTCAGACATGACTGAAACAACTAAGCAAAGCAAAACATTAAAGTGTGAAATAACATTTTTGACATATAATGTTAATGTTATTAACATTATTATTATTATTATTATTATCATTATTACTATTATTATAGCAAATGGGTCTGAGATAATCCTGCCTGTTTGCTCTACATGATAATCCAGTCCTATTGTTGCAAACTCACTCTCCTCCACAGCTGGAAGTAAAGAGTTTGGAGAAGCTGCTAACACTTCCAAGACTATGAATCATTGGACCATGGGATTTTAGAGCTTAGACAGGACTTTGAAGCTCATTTGGTCCAATATCTTCATTTTATGAATAAGAAAACGAAGATCCAGAGAGGTTAAGAGACTTGGCCCAGGTCACAGAAGAATCAACTTGCAAAGATGGGATTCAAACACAAATCCAACACAGTTTCTACTGTAATATATGTACCAACAAAGCTATTTTGATTCAGTGCTAGAAAGTTCTTGAGAAACAATTCTATTCTCTCCCTCTCTCCGTTATTTCACCCTTGAAATCATATATTTTGAAAAGAAAATCAAGAAAAACATTCGCCCACATAATTTACCTCCTACTACGTCTTTTCTGTGTCAAAACTCCAACTACCCCACATCGCCATATTTAGGGAAGGCCTAGCCCACAAGAACCACAACAGGGAATTCAGCAAGACAAAGTTTGGCAAACACTGTACAAAAACATACCAGGTGCATAGTGTTGGTCAAGTATAATGAGTTAGTTAAGGCAGGAAGAGTTAGGAATTATCTCAAGGGTCTAGACAGGAGGGGCTCAGATTCTAAAGAAAGCAGGTCAAAGACAGACAGCAGAACTAGTGATCAGGAGAAAACAAGAGGAGTTCGATCTGGAAGTGAAGGCTCTTTATTATCCACCTTTTAGAATAATTCTGTTACATGTGAGAAGGTCAGGAATCACAGAAGTGTCATTGCAACCAAAGCTCTGCAGATATGGCTACTTCTTGATTTGGCTGACAGTGGTGTCAAACTCTGCTACAGGCAGAAGGCAACTAAAGCTATCAGACTGACAGCTGAGACTGGAGACGCCATAGCAGAGCCAGAGGGATAAGTCAGTTCCTAGGACTAAAGATAATGGATTCAGATGAGGACCAGGGATCAGGACTAAGCAAAGTACCCTAGGGGCAGATGGATAAAGACAGGTGATGTAAAGGCAACTATCAATGTCAGAGTGTATGGATATATCAATAGGTATAACCCACATAAACAAAATTTGTTTGGGGTCTTCAATAATTTTTAAGAGACTGAAAGGGTCCTTCCTGCAAACAAAAAGTTTAAAGACCACTGATCTAGTCCAACCCTTTCACTTTGCAGATGAGGAAACTGAGGTCCAGAGATGGGAAATGATTCATCCATAGTCACAAAGAGAATTAGTGCAGAGCCTAATTCAAAGTCCATGATGATTCGTTGAGTTTTCATATTCAGATATTTACAGATCTTACAAAAGACCATTTGCTCAGGATCTGATCTTGTAGAATTTGTTCATTTATTTAGAGAATAAAATTTAGTTTAGACAACATCTCAGCTCCTCCACTACACAAAGGATTTCAATCATCTATATAGAATTAATAGAAATTGTTGAGCCAATCACTCTAAGATAGAATTATGATCCGTGGGAAACCACTCTTTTGGGCTGAAACACTGATTAGTTGTAACAGTGACAGAGAGACGAATACTCAGGGAGAACAGTGTAAAAAACATGAGAATTTCACCACATGTAATATATATCTGATACTGGTATCCACAAACAGGCAATCCGAAGATCTTTTATAATACCTGTCCCTATGGTCAAAAAACACAAGACAAAAAAATCCAAACAAACAAATTCCTGCCCCCAATGAAAGGAAACTGTCAATAATATTGCAATGCCTTCCCTTTCAATGGCATTGGGAGAACAGTCTTCTCTCATTTAGAACCCATCCATTTCCTCTCGGCTGATAGACATTTCTTGTCCAGGGAAAGAGTGACTTACACTTAAGATCCAAAGCCTTGAAAAAAATGTTTCTTTTGTATTTGCCTCCCTATGTGATGGCTGAAGGAAGCGTAGTGTGGCCCTACTCACTAACACATTCAATTCTGTATTTTAAGTGGAAGAATAAAAAAATGAATTGTCAGAATAGTCATCATAGTCACCCAAGTCAGGCAACAGGAGAATGACTAAAAAGGCACTGAGCTGGCAAGGTTACTGAGGTGGAGTTTCACTTTCCAGAATTGTAACATACCTATGGTGCTTATAGATAACATCCTTTAGGAGAGTACATCTGAGGCCATGCCCACTTTCTGAGACAGCAATAGGGTCTGCAACGTTGTTGCTAAAGATATTTTTGTTTTTTTAAATTGCTATTCTGTTTTTAGAGTAAGCATTGCTGTCAAGCTGCAGTCCTGTGATCCTTACTGTGAAAAAGCTAAACCGAGTGAAATCTATCACAGAACATGTACACAAAACAGAGATAATTATTATCCTTACACTTCTCCTTTTCATATAGAGCTCAAAGATGATGAAGGACATACTGGAACATAAAATGTGAGAGTGGGGAAGTCATCCATTCCAACAGCCTCATTTAAACATGTGGAAAATAGGATTATTAGCTATATTTTTTTACCAAAAACTTTCCTGTAAGAATCAAAAGTCTGTCAGTCACTAAAATAAAAGTGCTGGACTGGAAGTTAATCACAACTAAAAATAGCTGCTTGTTCATTTTTCTGAAATAAACCAAGTTTATTTCAGAATACTGGAGAAAAAAGACACTTAACTAGGAGGTGGGACATCTATGTTCTAGCCCTGCCTCTGATCCTATGAGATTAGTTTTACAATCCTGGGTAAGTCACCTAAGGAAATGAGAGAACAGAAAGATTAAGTGAAAAATGTGGAGGGTAGACTAAAGTTCCTTCCGGCTCTAAAAAACTCTAAAGTCACCTTAGCTACTGACTCATCCTTATATAATATACACACATCTTGGCAGTGACATTTTCTAGCCCATTACTTGACTTAACAATGGAGGCTTCTTACCAAAACTTGTTTTTAAGTTCAGAGGAAGGTATCAAACCACTACCGTTCATTCACCCATTCCACCCTGTAATTAAGCACATACTGTGTATATGGAAGACTCTGTTCTAAATACTGGGAAAGTGCAAAACAATTCCAAATCCCAAAGGACTAGATAATCTAGCAGAGGGAATATGGTACATGTGTGTGTACATATGTGTATATATATATATACATATATGATGAAATTCAATAAATACAGTGTCACAAAGAAAGATACAAAGAAGAAGAAAAGGTCAGGGGAAAATATTATTTCTGACTTGGAGGATAGGGGAAGTTTTTATGCAGAAAGTGAAATTTAAGCTGAGCTTTGAAGGAAGGTAAGCATTTCACACATTAGAGCTGGGGAGGTAAGCATTCCAGGCATGAACAAAGACAGGGAGTTGGGAAAGAAATGGATATCTATGAGGGATGATGAGCAGTCCAGTTGGCATGTTATCTGTGTATGAAAGTTAGATAAACTTTGGCTGGGGGGAAAAAAAAGAAAGAAAGGTACAAGGTTATGAAACACCTTGAATTCTAGGCTAAAGAGTTTTATTTGTGTAGTGGGTGTGGCCAAGACGAAAAGTTCCCAGGACTTTACCAATAGATAGGTTGAGATAGCATTTCTAGATTGGGAGAAATACTCTGGAATACATTTTCCAGAAGGCTGTATATCCAGCTAGAGAACAGTGATGTCACCATGTTAGGACTCTTAATAGTGTTCTAGAATACCAGGTTAAAAAAAAAAAAGTAGGGCTGCTGGAGTAAGACGAGATGGGCTATAATTGGATTGAACAACTGGCAGGTTGGAAGAGAACACAAAGAATAGTACTGCTATGGTATCCTTGAATCTAGAAGGCCTAGTAGGTTTTTGAGAGACTACATGGCTGAAGCAAGTGGTTTAACAAATCTGCAGGCCAATCTAAGGCTTTGGCCACTTTCCATCATGACCCCAGTGGTTTATCTTGAGCTACATAAGACAAATGGCACTGTTGTTGTTGTTTTTACCACACGGACTTTGAGAACTAAAGCTTTTCCTTCGCTTGCGCAAAATTCTGGAGGAATAAGTGGATTAAGGGAGAGTTTAGATTATAATCCCCCTGGAATCTCTAAAGAGGTTATATCTATTTGTGTATAGGGGCAGAGAATGATTCCTCTATTTGAGTCTCTCTTGTTATTTACATTGCTTGTATGTAAATGCTTATTATTAAATTTATGGTTTGTATGTCCTATAAAAAGATAATATTACATTAGTGGGGATTCAACTGGAATTAATAGGATTTCCCAAAACAACTCACACTGAGCCTCAGAAAAGAAGCAAGGGGTTCCAGAGCTAGAGTTCTTGGAGTTTTCAGGGACCCACTGATATATTCAGCAGATACTCTGGAGCCATTGAAGAATTCTGAATAGATCTATACAGAAGGGAAATTTATCTGTCAATAGTATGAAGAATAGAGTTGGGAGGGGGAGACGGATGGGGGAAAATGAGACATTTCTCCCACTTTAAGAGATGAACGCACCTTCTCTATGTCCTTTCTAGAATGGACTTTTCTGTGTTGTTGTTTTTTTCATAGCACTCCTTAATTTTTCACTGAGTTAGTCTAGTTTTTAAATGGACAGATCTTAGGTTTCTTCCACAAGCAGGCATACACAGAATTTAAAAATATGAATATGGCATTTTAACATATAACAGAGAGAGAAAGATTCAAGAGCATTTCAAATGGCTCTAAAATGTCTGCATTAAACACAGATTTCCATTATTACTGAACTAATAAGTCCAATTCTCATCAGGGCTATCAGCAACTCAATAAGTAATTACCATTCAACTTGGGCTGTTCCAGTCCATTAGACCAATACTGATGACTCAGGAAAGGCAATATAGAAGAAAAGTGAAATGCTGACAAAAGATAGAAGGGAACAGGAAATGCTGTCGTCTGATTTCTCTAGTACTTGAATTGAAGGGAATGTAATAAACAAAACACACCCTTCAGAGAGCTTTCTCTTCTAGTTTAAAATTATACCCCCCCCAAAAAAATTCAAAATGAGATTATTTTAACCTAGGTATAAGCAGAAGGAAAAAATGCTACCCTTAATTTACTCATGGTTTTGACAGGAATAATTTTTCAGTAATGATGCTCTTATGCAAAAAGATGCTTGTGGTCTATACAATACCAAAAAGTGACTTAGTCTACTCATCTGTGATACAATAGGATTGGATTAAATGACCTTTTAGATTCCTTCTGTTCTAACATTCTATAAAGACTCAGTTAAATCAGTGAAGCAATGATATCTCTGTGTCTAAAGTGATGCCACACAGTGTTAGATTATTAATGAAAAAAGAAAAGGTAACTATCTTAGATGGAAATATTCCCAATTCAAGCTGTAATTGACCAATACCTTGTGCTATACATATATATACACACACATACATATACATACATATATACACATATGTATATATGTTTACATATACATACTTGCACATGTGTTTGTGTGTGTGTATGTGTATCACTTTGGTAAACCTGGGGGGGGGGTTGATATGATAGAAAGAATATTAGATTTAGGGTCAGAAGACCATGGTTCAAATTCTGGCTTTTCTACCTACTTACCATATGAGTGACTTCAAGAAAGTCACTACTTTTTCAGCATCGGTTTCCTCATCCATATAATGAGAAACAAGCTATCTGTTTAAAGTTCCTTCCAGCTCTAAATCTTATGAACTATTTTTTTAATGGCAAAATAATTTATTTCAACAATGAGGATGATGGGAGGGGCTGAAGAAGGGTATTTGGAGAAAATAAGGCTAGAGAGAGGGAGGTGATGGATTTGGATGTGGTGAATTTGTGGAGACATTGGGAAACCCAATGGAAATATACAGCAAGACTGCAGGAAATAAAGAACAGGAGTTTGTGTGAGTGGACAAAACTACAGCAACAAATTTGTATTTCATCAGGATGCAAGTGCTAGTGGGAATTGTGAAAACAGATAAGCTCTGAAGAATATAGGAAAGAGCAGAGAGCTAAGAAGCAGTGAATAATTAGACTACCAACAAATATTTATTAAAGTTCTATTTTATGCCAAGTACTGTGAAAGGTACTAAGGATACAGCAACAAAAAACAAAATGGTCCAAACGTCCAAATACAAATAGATTTTAAAAACATACAAAGTATAGAGTACCAGCCCTGAAGTGGGGAGGACCTGACTTCAAATGCAGCCTCAGACAACTTAACACAAAAAACTAGCCATATGACCTTGGGCAAGTCACTTAACCCCAACTGCCCTAACCTCCCCCTCCAAAAAGCAAAAACAAAAACAAAAACAAAAAAATACAAGCAAATGCAAGATGACTTGTGGTGAGGGAGGCATGAGTAGGTGAGAAGGATCAGGAAAGGCCTCATGTAAGAGGTAACATCTGAGCTGAACTTGAAAGAAAGCTGGCGATCCTGAGAGGTAGAGGTGAGAAAGGAGTGCCTGAGATGCATAGGAGCAGAAAGACAGTACAAAGGCATGGAAAAAGGAAATGGAATGCTCTGTGTGGGAGCATCAAGTAAGCCAGATTGACTGAACTGTAGGGCATGTGAGGGCAAATAATATGCACCAATGTATAGATGGACTAGAATGAATTGCGAAGGGCTTTAAAAGAAAAACTAAAGAAGCTACAGGAAGAGAGGCATGCTAATAACCCTACTGGAGGAGTTGTGAATTGATCCAGCCATTCTGAAAACAATGTGGAATTATATTTTTTTAAATAATTAAAAGGATTCTACCCTTTGAACCAAAAATGCCACTGTTGGGCATATGTGCCAGGGAGGACAATGACAGAAAGAAATTTTGCATATACACAAAAATATTAACAACCAGCACTTTTTTCTGATAGCAAAGAATTGGAAATAAAAGAAATATCCATTAACTGGAGCACATCCAGAGGAAATGGAGATAGCCGATATATTCAATTCAATAAAAATTTATCAAGTATGTACTACATGTTGTTGAAAGCACTTGTGCAACAAAGGGTATTGCATTTGTAAATCTTAAAAGACTAGATGACCTCTGAGGCTCCTTCCAACTCTGAATCTATTAAGCTATTTGGGCAAAGGACTGTGATTACTAGACCACTCACTGCAAAAGGTAGGAAGTAAAAGGAAAGAAATGCAATGGTAGTACCTATTGAAAGCTGCCCACATACTCTGCTCCAAGGCCATGTAATAATAACTGCCCTCAAACTTTCAGAAACCAGACCACAGGGGCTGAGATTAGTGCCTGCTTAAACAGGAACCATATAAAAGCCCTAGGCCTGAAGCAGACTAGTGTGTCAGGGGATAAGGTTCTTTCTGGAGCTGGCTTGCTGCTCTACCCTCTCTCTTGCTTGGTCTTGCTCATTCAGCTCTCACATCTACTGTGACCAGTGTTTTGAGTGTCTGGCTACCCATCTTGCTCTGGCTTCTAGTATTCTTGTCCTCCTATTTCTTGACTGTTAATCTGGGCTTCTGGACACCTCCCTACTTCTACCCTTTAACCATTTTGTCTTCCTGGTTCCCATTGGTCTTCCCAGTCTCTGACCCTCCCTCTGCCCTAACTTTGTTTGGCCTATCCAGTTCTGGCCTGCTACCTCTGAAGTTTTTGAGATGATCTGAAGTTTTGAGCTATGCCCCAACTCTGAAAGGCTCACCTGGTTCCAGATCTCTGGCTCCTCTTTAACCATTGGCTTATATAGCTGGTCCATGTCTATATCATCTATCTTTTATGCCCTAAGACATTTACTAGCTGTGTGACCCTGGGCAAATCACTTAAACCTGTTTGCCTCAGTTTCCTCCTCTAGGAAATGACAAACCTGGATCTCTGCCAAGAAAACCCCAAATGGTGTCACTAAAACATGACTGAAACGACTAAACAACAAAAGCTCTTTATTCCCAGCCTTGTCCAATCACTGTCAGTGGTGGCTCCTTAGCCTGCAATATGAGGTGGCTGCCCTTTGTAGTCACTGGTAGGGTGCAAGAGGTCACTGCAGTGTCAAACAAGGGTTTTCTCAAAACAGGTAAAACTTGAGGAGAAGACAGGACTGGAGAGCACCTAAGGGATTAGAATGAAGATCACTCTCAAGGCCAGCTAGTTAGCAGGACCCTTTTTATTTCAAGAGATTCTTAAGACACTGGGTACTTGAGTATTGACCTTGGCCTCTCCTGAGAAGTCAAGACTCAAGTACCCACTGCCTTAAGAAGCTCACAAGCAAATCTTTTTACTTGCAGGGGAAGTCTCCCTGAGGACAAGGTCAACACTCAAGCACCCACTGCCTTAAGACCCTGGTGTGCAAGTCCTTTTACCGATCTAGGACTGTGTGTCCTCATTTGCAAAATGGGGATGATAATATTCATATTACTTTTTCCCAGGGTTGTTGTGAGGAAAGCACTTTGCAAACCACAAAATATGGTATAAACGTGAACTGCTTCTTTTCTTTACTTCCATTTCAATTCTCATTTTTGATTGGTTTTCCACTTTATCTCAGATTTGGGGTCTCTAATTTAAAACAGCAAACGAATCCTTCACTATAAGGTATGTCATTAGCCCAAAGAGATGTTGAATCATAGGATACAGATATGGAGTTGAAGAGACCTCAGACATCATCTAATCTAAGCTCCTCATTTTACAGATGAGAAAACTGAAGCCCAGGGACGATCAAGTGATTTTCCCCAAAGTCAAACATGATAAATGACAGAGATGGAATTTGAATTTGAACCAAGTTTCTCTAACTCCACAGCCAATGCTCTATGCTGCTAATAGTTTGCCTCTAGTTCTAATAAGAGCTGGTATGCGGCTATTCTAGGACTTTGAACTTTGAAAAATTGAGAGTTCTCTTTCATTGTTTCAATTAAAGTGCTAATTAAAATTCCTTATCACCTTAGGTCTTGCATGGAAACCTTTTATTAAGGATATAGACCCCTTTCCTGAGGGAGTCTGTAAAAAGAAACACCCCCCCTCTTAATTTTATGTGTATTATGGGCATGTTTCTTCATGCAACAGACAAAAGCTATCTGGTGTGTGTTAAATGTAAATGTATTACCTTCCAAATGCTGATACTAGATGAGCCAAAAGTGTGAACAAAGAAAGAGAAGACTTGGAATGAGCTAAAAAGGTGAAGAACGAAGAGTAAGTTAAGAGGACAGCAGATTGAGTTAATCAAGGCAGGATCTGGAAGACAACATATTGAAAAGTTGAGCCTGGCCCAATGCCCAGAAAAAAGAGATGAGTAGAAAGAGATTTCTGGGCATGAGGCCCAAGGAGGATAGAGCAACCAGCTTGGGGTATTGGGGAGCGGCCTAGAGAGCAGCTTTATCCTCGCTTTGAGAGGCAGTGCCAGAAAACAGCGAGAAGGGGCTTTGTTTGCTCAAAGATTGGGGGGCTGGTAGAAAGAGTCTGGCTAGATTGAGGCTAGAAACAGAGTGGAATTAAGAAGAGAAACCAGCATGGAGAAAAGACAACTAACTTGTCTTTTAGATTTGGAGCTGGGGCACCCAGTCCAGACCTCTCATTTTAAATATCTGAAAACCAAGCTCAAAGGAGGTCAAATTCAACTCCATTTAACTCAGTTCAACAAACATTTAAGACCCTACTATATGCAAGGCACTGGGCATCAAAAAACAAAAATGAAATAGTTTTTCCTTTCAGATATTATATTCTACTGGGGGAGAAACAACATTCATACAGAAGTAAAATATAAAGTAATATAAAGAGAAATGATCTTGAGGTCACAAGCCCTAATTAGCAGAGCCAGGATTCAGACACAAGTGGTCTGCTGACCTTTTCCCTTATATGATACTCCCCACCCAAGTCTAGTTAGTTTCTCTTCCTTGAACTCAGGCTGAACAAACAGCACCAGCTAGGAAGAGGAGATTCAAAGGGCATGGTGCTGAACTTATAACCGAGACCTGAGTCTGCAGCCAACCTTTGCCAGATACCACCAGTGACACTTTCTCTGGACCCCAGTTTCCTCCCCTGAAAAATGAAAGGGTTGGACTAGATGACCACTAAAATGCCTTCTATCTAGCTCTAGCTCCATGGCCCCATGACCAGCATTTGTCAGCCTGCAGGTGATGGCATCCTCATCCCCTTTCTACCAGGTCTCCTGGTCTCTGCTACTTCAGGATCTGGGATCTGATGGATTATTCTGCCTTATCTTGCTTGGAACCAGATCTCCACATCACACCCTGGTAAGTTCAAAACCATTCAGTCACCACTCAACTCACTCCCTTTCATCTTCCCTTGGTCCCCCTTTATGTGTTGTCTTCTCCAATTAAAATGTAAGCTTCTGGAGGGTGGGGACTGTCTCACTTGTATTTGTAGCCCCAGTGATTAGCACAGTGTCTGGCAAAGGATTATCCAATATCAAAAATGTAAATTTCCCTTAGAGGGGTGATGGGCCAGGGTAGCCAAAGCATCACCCTTAAGAACCTCATGGGACAATTCTGAATTTGAAAAAAGAATTGTTATTACATGTTCTGATACAGTGATTAAAAGTAGTATGCTCTTTGAAATAACCTGAGATAATATAACAAAGACACCTATAGGGTGCTCCAAACAAACAGATTTCTACAGCAATATATAACATTTTGGAGAAAACAACAATAACTGAGGCCCACTGTCTTTAAGACTGAAATTCTGACTCTTCTCCTAAGACAGGCTGACTACCCTTTAATTAAACCATTATCCATTTACATGTTAGTATAAATTAATTTAACAAGCTCTTTATACAGAGAAATAGAAATAGGTTTTGATGGAGGAATTCATCAGTATTATGAGAACCACAAAAAAGGACAGAGAAGGAAACTGGAAGGGTGACAAAGAAACGATTCACTTACAATTGTGCTTTGGATTTTTCCTGTTCCCTAACCCCCAAACAAAAAAGTCTAAAATGAGATACAGCCTGTTGTAAAGGAAAATCCACTGGATCAAAAGTAGAGAGATTAGAATCTAGTCCTGGCTCTCTCCTGGATGAGTGATTTGGGGTAAATTCAAATTCAACAAATACCAAAGATGGGTCAAGCATTGTATTAGGCCCTGAAGGAGATTCAAAGATAAGTAAGACCTGACCCCATGGAGATTTCCATCTAGGCAGGTAGATAAGACATGTAACATTTTTGTGAGTACATACCCTCTACCAAGGGTTAATGCAAACTTGTCCCTTCCTGACCAATCAAACTCATTGAGTACTACCTCAAAACACACACACGCACAAAAAAACCTATCACTCAGCAACCACACCTCTGATGCTGACCCCTGGTCTTACCATGACAGCTATGCAGCCTGGCACTTAAACTCTGCAGATTGGTAAGACCTACCAGAGTCTGAGTTCTGCTGGCATAGCCCAGAAGAAGCCAGAATCATGACCATAACATGATGAGGAAGAATGTGGAGGGTGATAGTAAAGAAAGATAAATTTTAATGTAAACCAGAATGGGAAAATGCATGAGATCAGTACAAAAAATACACCATACATATTACAGTACAAAAGATACCATCAGGCATTTTAAGGTACAAAAAAACCCTTTCTCCACCATGACAAGTATTGAAATGCCAACTAATAATGCAGAGGAGATAGGCTTCACATTTCTCAGCAGCTCCCTCCTGATTCTTCCCTTATAGTAAAAACTAAACAGCATTCAAAGCCCTACATTGTCTGACACCAACCTGCTATTCCAGTGTTATCTTAAATCATTCCCTTTTATACACCCCCAACAATCCTGATTTCTCTTTGTCCCTTGAACATCCAACAATCCTGATTTCTCCTTGAACACATCCTGTGATTTCCCACCTCCCAGCTTTTGCTTATGCCATTCCTAGGGTTAGAATAGACCATCTCCCCCTTTTTACCTGTTAAATTCTTATCTGTGCTTTAAAGAACACAGAAGACTCCTCCAGGAGGCCTTCCTTCATTTTCCCCTCCCCCTTCACTTTCAGCCATCACATACTTACTATATTGCATTTCTCCAATGCTCTCACCATGTAATTTGGTATAGCTATTTGTGTTTTTGCCGTATTCTCCTACTGGACTGGAAGCTCCAGGAGGAGCAGAAACTGTCTTAGCTAAACTTTTTCTCTCTCCTAGCCAAATCCCAGCACAGTACTATGTATTCAGCAGACATTTCATAAATACTTATTGAATGAAAAAGTTTAACTTTGTTTAAAACACTGTTCGGTTTCTTCTAGCATTTCCTCTGTAGGAAAAAACATGAAAATGTATTTCCTTTGTAGTGCTGTAGCAGATAGTGTTCCTCTCAATCTTTATGGTTGTGTTCCTTGAAATAGACCCACATTCTCTTACTACTTTAAAAACTGTGCAATCATGCTAATCACCCCAACCTCTCCAGCATCACACATCTTATCCAAAGTCTCTTATTTTGTTCTCTAATAAAAGTCCAAAGCTCTTGATCAATTCCATGTAATACTGCATTTAAAAAAAATGAAAGCACAGGGTTTAAAAGTCAGAGGGCCTAGGTTTGTACTTACACTACATTGGCCAAGTAAATTAACTTCTCTGGTTCTCAGTTTCTTCCCTTCCAAAATGAGGGTGGGGGTTGGAGAGGGGGTGAGGGTAGCATAGACTAGATTATCTCTAAAGTTCTTTCTCTAAATAGTATGATCTATTTTTCTCTCAGTGTCAAGATTTCTATTCAGGACAAAATGACTTTGATCTCCAGTTATTTCTCCAGTTAGCAGTCATAACTAAAGACCCACATTCATAAGAATTACACTTTCATACTTTTGACCCGAGGTAGATTGGAAAGCATTTGAAAATTCACTTGCAAAATTGGAAGGAGGGATGATGATAACATTTTTTTAATCATACTTAAGACTTGCCTTGGAAGAAGAAATTCCTAAATATTCTACTAATTCACTTTTTAGTTCATTTTATACCTATTGCGTATATCTGATTAAAACTCTAGATGTTTCGTTTCCATCAATATTTAGCAAAGTGCTTTGCACATAACATATATTTAATAAATGGTTACTGAGTGAATAAATTAATGGCTAGATGTATGAATGAATGAAACATTTCTAATAAATGAGAAGTATGAATGTTGTATTCTCCACTAAAGTCCTACTCCAAAGTTTCACTGTGGCATGGAGGTGACTCCAGGATTCATGGTAGATTGTACCAAGCTAAAACTTCTTAAGTATGGACCCATTCAAACACTGTATGTCTATTGTCTGAGTGCAGACCTAGCTAAAACAGTAGTCTCATCATCAGGTTAGTTGCACTGTGATAGATTTTTTTGGCTACAGTAAGAAAATCATCCAAGTTGTGGAATGACTATGGTCTGCACTGGTAAAAGGAGTAGCAAAATGGATGAAACCATAGATCCTAGAAGTATTTAAGCATGAATAATCTTTATTTGTAAATTTATTTGATAAAATATAAAGAATAATCAATTCAGCATATACATATTAAGCATTTGTATGTATTATACTCTAATAAAAATACAAAGTTCAGATAAAATACTATCCTTGACTCCTCATAGATACATGAGGATATATACACCTCTATGTACACTGATACACGGACTATGTACACAGACTACAAAAATTATAAAAAAGCATCAGGGAAGTAAAAGCAAAGTACTATGTGAGATCTCAGTTAGGGAAAGGTTATTACTATCTGAGGTCCTCGGGGAAGGTTTTATGTAGGTGTTAGCAGTTAAGCTGAGTTTCAAAGGATGAGTGAAATTCAGTTGAATGTCATTTATGTGGGAGAGACAGTAAGAATTTAGGAGTTCAGAGGAGGGTGGTATCATCAAGAGAGGCTGGGGATTAGAGAAACTTTCCTCGAAGAAGTGATATTTAGGCTTTGCCTTGAAGCACAGGTAGGATTTGAATAGCAGACAATTTATCCTGACCTGAGATTGCTGCTTTTCTGGAGATAGTACTTGATTTGCAAGATGTGCTGTCTCCGAAAATATAATCTTGTAGAACCAGAAAAGATTTTAAAGATCATCTAATTAACATTCCTCATCTTACAGATGGGGAAATTGAGGGTAAAGGAGGGCTAAAGGATAATAGCACCAGAGCTAAAAGTAATCCCAAGGTTATCTAACCTAACCCTCTCATTTTATAAAGCTAAGGAAAATTAGGCCCAGCAAAGAGAGGGTAAGTGGTTTTCTAAGAATCACATAGGCAATAAGTATATGTCCCCTAATTCTAAACTTAGTACCCTCCATCATACCACTAAGGCTGAAAGATACAAATATAATGGTTTATTATTTGTAAAATATTATTTTAAATACTATTATAATCTATTAAATTAAATACTATTATAATCCTAATGATTGATATAATACAAAAATTCCAATACTAGGTAAACAAATTGCGAAGCTGTTTTAAACATGATGGCTGAGTGGATGATTTAGCTTTTTCCAGTAATATAATCTTTATTTAATTAACTGGGTGATTTCATATCAGTAGTTTGCTATTGCTGCCAGTGAGATCAAATATGCAGTAATTTAGTCACTAGGGGATGAACAACTTTGACAAATTAAAAAATATATTTCTTCTTACAGTTGTGTTCATTAATAATAGTTACTTGTTACCTTGTCAATAAAGATATAAGGCTCTTGTTTATCTCACAGACTCTAAAGTTTATTATATTGATTAGTTTTCCTGTTACAAACACAAAAGTGGAATCCCTGTGTGCCTAAAGGTAATTCCATCCCCAGTTCCACACAAGCACTACCTCTTGTTCTCTCTTCTCCCATATACCTCAATCCATACCAACTAAGTCAAACCCCTCCACTGTGCCCTCTGGAATCCCCTTTCCATAAGTAATAATCTTCCCTTCATTTCAGACCTCTTCTGCTCATGTTCCTTCTATCTTCTGGCACTTGTAGTGTGAGTCATCCCTTCTTATGCATGATAGTGAGGCATCCTATTCAGGACTGGTTGCACCTAATTTCATACTGCCTCCTGACACAAGGGTCCTAGAAAGGGAGTCAGAAAATTCCTTGTACCCTACTACCATAGGACTTCTTCCTGTAAGGCTGTCATTCAACAAGCTCTCCCACTTTGAAATTCATTCTACCTAAATTTATCACCCAATCCAGATCCTGGTGACTTATATCTACTGGTCCACAGGTCATTTTCTCTCCTTGCTCAATGAATTCAGTGCTTGGCTAACAAACTTCTTTTCTATCCCAACACCTGCCTTTATATTAAATGGATTCTTGCTGTTCCTTCAAGAACCCTTACCACCCAGTCACTCAGCTTTATCCTTCTATATGGGTTAATGACTTTTCCACTCCATCTCAGTTAGGTGGTCAAAAATGGTCATACTCTTGATCTCAGCAGATAGTCTACATCTATCATCAAGGACTCTAAAATTCTATTATCTGACCATAATCATAAACATTCCATCTCTTCCTATGTCTCTTATTAAACCTATTCTTTGTCTTCACCATGACTTCTGGCCCTTCCACCCCTCAGGACTTTGCCAGACCACCACCCCTGCTCTGCCTATACTTTATTCCCTTCCCACTTAGTAAAGCAGTTCAACTCTACAACCTCTACTCTAAATTATGCTGTGCTCCCCAGATCTATCACCACTGCCAAACACTAACCCTGGATTACTCCCATTATCTATTTCTTTTTATTCTTATCAAGTATTGCTGAATGGAGCTAGAAAAAGTCATGGAAGTACCCTGACAAATGCAAGTTTACTACAAATGCATCTCACCTATTCTCAAATGAACCTGCATTGCAATGAGACAACCCTTTTACTTTTTCTTAGTCCGTTTTCTATCTTACCCCCCTTCAATGAGTTATTCAAATCTTTTCTTTTCTCCTCCAGTCTCTCATGAAGGAAGACCTCTTCTCATACTTTACCAAGAAATTCTAGGCCATTCCAGGACCCCACTTCTCCCTTTCTCCAAATCTCAAGACCCCCTGACATCACCCAATTCTCTCCTCTTTTAAATGATGAAGTTTCCTTTCTCTTTAACAAAGCCAACAAATCTTGATCTTATCCCCTCCAATCTTGTCTAGACAATTGCCTCCATTTATATAATTCTTTCTCATTCTCCACACTTCAAACTCTTCCCTATCTACTGGTTCTTTCTCTGCAGTCTATAAACATCACCAAGACTCTCACATATTAAAAAAAAAAAGAAAATTCACTAGATCATACCATCCCTTCAAACTCTTTTCTTTTTTTATCTCATCTTTCTTTCTCTAACTCCTATTAAAAGTTATCTATGCCTGCCCTACTTCCTCTACTCATTCATTTTTCAATTCTTTGCATCCTGGCTTCTGATCTTATCACTCAAATGAAATTGTTCTTTCCAAAATTACCAATGATCTCTTACTTTCAAAATTTAATGATACTTTTTAATGTTATTATTTAGTATGGCATAGTGAAAAGAGAGATGACCTCAAAGCCATGGAAGCCTGGATTCAAGTCCTGTCTCTGACATATACTGACTAACTGACCCTAAGTAAATTGCTTAACCTGTCTATGCTATATCCAATTTTCTAAGATAATAAATTTCAGAGAGGTAGCTGGACTCACTTGGTAGAGGAAGTTTCCAAATTTGGGAGTCCTTTATCTATGAAATCCTCTTCTCAATTCTCATCCCTTTTTGACTTCTCCACAGCATTCAATGCTGTTGGCCACTCTCCCACACAGATACTTTCAGGAATTTTGAGTCACTGCTCAATCTTGTATGACTCTTCTTTCTCTGTCCCCTTTGCCAGATTGTTGTTCATATCATGCTCCCTAATTGTGAGTATAACCCAAAGTTTTGTCTTCTTATCTCTACCTCATCTACCCCCTCATTTGATGACCCAATCAGTTTTCATGAGTTTCATCATAATCTCTATACACATAATTCAAAAATCAATATGGCATAGTGGATGGTACAATAGACCTGGCATCTGGAAGACCTTTATTTAAACCCAACCTTATATTCTTACTAAAAGTGAAACCCTGGGTAAATTACTCAAGCTCAATGTGCCTTGGATTTCTCAATTATAAAATGAAAGATTGAACTACATAGACCCTTCCAGCTCTGAATCTCTGATCCTATGACTGTCAGAACTATTTATCTAGTCTCAGTCTCTCTCCAGAATTCTAGTCTAACATTATCAACAATTACATATTTCAATCTGGATGCACTGGAGATACCTGAAGTTAAACATATCTAAAACATATCTTATGACCTTTCCTCAAAACCCCATTTTGCCAAACTTTCTTTTTTCTGTGTAGGGTACTACCATTTTCCAGGAACCCAGGTTTACAACTTAAAAATGATCATTCCCCTCTCCCACCTCCTGCTCCAAATGTTTGTTACATCTTGACTTTTCTTCTTCCATAATATATCTGATCTCTACTCGTGTGGCCATCTTCTTAGTTTTAGGTCCTCACCATCCCTTGTCCATATCTAATTGGCTTTCCATCAAGTCTCCTTGCCCCCTCCACAAGTTCAGTCTTCATACAGGTGCCAAGCTGTATGAAGGTCACAGGTCAATCAACTATCAAACAACAACCATTTATTAGGCAATGCAGTGCATCAGTGATACAAAAACAAAAAAATAAAAAAAAATCCTTGTTCTCAAGAACCTGATAAAGAAGGAGACAACAAGTACACACATAAGTATATGCACAATATGCAAATATAAACAATATCAACAAGCATTTATTAAGCATTTACTATATGTTAGACACAGTGCTAAGAGTAGGAGATAGAGATAGGAGATACAAAGAAAAGGCAAAAATATGGCCCCTTCCCTCAAGGAACTCACATTATAATGGAGAAGACAACATGAAAAGAATACATATATATATATATATCTTATACATACATATATATACACACATATGTATTATATATATATTAGATAGATAGACAAACGGATAGATGGACAGATAGATAGACAGGTAGATAGATAGATAGATAGATAGATAGATAGATAGATAGACAGATAGATGGATAGACAGATAAATGGATAGATGGATGGATAGAAAAAGAATTTATACAGTATACAGAGAAGGTAATCTAAGAGGGAAAGAACTAGCAAAACTTGTATGAAGTGATACAAAGTGAAGCGAGCAGAAACAAGAGAACAATTTCTACATCAACAACATTATAAAACAGAAATAAAACTTGGAAAGACTTTTAAAATTATAATCAAAGCAATGCCAAGTCATGTACTATTCCAGAGAATCAATGACAAAACATGCTACCCACCTCCCAAGAGAAAGATTATAGACTCAAGATGTAAAATGAGATGTGCATTTTTGAACATGGTCAATGTAGATTTTTGTTTTGTTTGACCATGAAAAATCTGTTATGAGGTTTTAGTTTTGGGTTTTTTCCCTTCAATTAAGAAGATGTGGTAGGAGGGAAAAGAGGTTTAAAACTAAGGACACCCTCAAAAAATTAAAAGAGAAGAGAGTACAAGGAATCACATAAGTAGGATAGCTTTGAAAATTAACATTTTGGATTTATTATATGCTTAAGAAGAAAAGTAAGCTTGACATAAGAGATCTGCAGTTTCATGTACCAGCTTCTTCTGTTCTACAATACACATGAAAATGCAGCTAGATGATGCAGTGGGTAGAACACTGGGACCAGTGTCACAAAGCTGTGAATTCAAATCTGCCCTCAGACACTTATTAGCTGTGGTACCTTGAGCCAGTCATTTACTCTTATTTGCCTCAGTTTCCTCATGTGTAAAATGGGGATAATAATCACATTACTTCTTATTCACAAATAAGAATCCTCTTATTCGTGAGGATCAAATAAGACAATAATTACAAAGCACTTTAGCACACAGCCTGAAACACATTAAGCATTATATAAATGTTAGTTACTATTTTCATTATTAGCTATTATTAAATGCTTGTTTTATTTGGTGTTTTTAAATTCAGAATTTAAAAAAATAAAAAGAAAAAATTTAAATACAGAGCTTGAAAGAATGGTAGGTTTGGAAGGAAAAATAATAAATTCCATTTTAGAAATGTGAAGCTTGAGATGGCTCTAGGACCTTCAGTTTGAAATGTACAACAGATAACTACGGAAACGAAAGTGAAGCTCATGGTAGAGACTGTGACTGATATGTGCCTGAGCCTAAGCTGAACTTTGAAGGAAGATTAGGTATTCTGAGAAAGTTGAAGAAGGAGTAAATTCCAGGTACTGAAACACATGCATGGAGGTGTCAAATATAAATAACATATCAACTTCAAGGAATAGTTAGTAATCCAGTTTGGCTGGAATAGAAGTATTTTAAGGAGAATAATGTGAAATGAGACTGACCAGTAGAGTCAGATTCTGGAGGGCCTTAAATGCCAGGCCACATTTTATCCTAGAGGTGACAGGGGACCAATGAAGGTTTTTAAGCAGTTAAGTAATCTGGTCAGACATCCAATGGAAGATGGTTTGGAGACAAAAGAGAAATCAATTAGGAGGCTAACGCAACAGCGTAGACAAGAGATAGGAGAATATGAACTCAGTGCCTTTGTGAGTATGATAAGGTGACAAGTTGGAGAGGTATTATGAAGGTGGAATCAACAAGCACTTGTATTATGTGTGGCAGGGGAGGGGAGGACAGGATGGTCAGGGATAGGGAAGAGTCAAGAATGACCTTGATATTATCAACCTAAGTTGATAAGAGGAAGAGTAATACTTTTAATAGAAACAGAGTAATTTGCAGGAAGAATATATTAGGGGAGGGTAATGAATTCAGTTCTGGACATGTTGATTTTGAGATGTCAATAGGACAGCAGCAAGCAGTTGGTGATGAGAGATTCAAATACAAAAAGTAGAATGGGGCTTGATATACAGATTTGGAGACCATCTGCAAGGAGATGGCAATTGAACCCCTGGCAAATGAGATGACTAAGGGAGAAAGTATATAGAGAGAAGAGGTCCCAGGACAGAACCTTAGGGGACACATCTACATTTGGCAGCAAGAGATGGATGATGAATCACCAAAGTGAAGTGAGAAGGAATGGTCAGATGGATAAGAGAAAAACCAGGAAAGAGAAGCATCATAGAAACCAAGGTAGAGAAGGATATTTTAGAAGAGTAGGTAGTCAACAGTGAAGGGCAAAAAAGTCAAGAAAAAGAAGGACTGATAACAAGCTACTGGATTTAGCAGTTGAATGATTGATGGTAACCTTGTACTATCAATTAATCTCTGATGCAAGCGGGTTATCTCATTTAAAATTTCTTCATCTCACTCTCCCACTCCCTAGGATTTGGCCTGGAAAAACTACGCTAGCTTGGTCCTGAATATGATCAGCCTGAAGAGTCTACTTTGTCTAGGTAGCCTCTTTGGTCAAAAGCTTTGCTTGCTTTCTCAAGTCCTTGTCCCTCAAACCCTAGATTTTCTCTGGTTCATTGTAGCCTGTAAGACATTGAAATAGATCCCTGTATTTTTAGTGCTGACAGTCCTATTTTCTCAACACTCTAATGTATCTCTTGGGCTCAAAACAATTAATGAACTGAGCCTCTGGAATAAATTGACACACTGATACCTACCATATGTGAAAAGATCAAGAAGAAGGAACCTTTCTCTTAAGGTAGATTATCTCTGGAGAGTCTAGAGAACATGGACAAGAATCACAGACAATAATAATACATGGGTGTGCTACTATCTACACTGATGGAGCCTCTGAGGACTCTCCCCCAGGCTTACAAAGATATCTTTGTTCTGCCTACCTTATTGGTATGTGAAAGGGACTCTACAATCATAAATGCTCTATACTTGTAAGGTATGATCATTCTTGGGGGGGAGGGGTTAAATTGTATAATGTTTGGACATTTTTTCTATTTCCTCTATCCAAAGAGATCCTCATGGATTCTCATAACATTTAGAGAACAAAATAAAAGCCTTACTACATCTACCTTAACTCCTTTTTTTTGCACTGTAGATAAGGAAACAAAGACTAAGTTATTATCACAGAATCACTGAAAGAGGGGCTTAGAGCTGGCAAAAAGTTTGGCAACCATCTACTACAACTCCATCATTTTACAGATGAAGAATCAAAGGGCAAGAAAGAGGGAGTTGATCAAGGTCACATGGGCATAAAGTGTCAGAGGCAGGAATGCAACCCAGGATTTCTGATTTCAAGTTCAGCACTCGTTCCATTGTACCACCACCTCTAGGTGAAGCCATTTGTCCAAGGTCATATAGAGCCAAAGTAGAACCTGGTTTTGCTATAGGGATACAAGTTATCCTCATTAAATAGCACTTCATACCTTACAAAGCACTTTTCTCACACAACTTCAGAAGGTATATTAGGAAAGTGTTGTAACCATTTCAGCTATAGATTGAGACCCTGAAAGGTTGTAACTTGCCCAAAGGTACATAATTATTCTAGTGGTAGAATAAGGACACGAACCCAAGTGTTAGAAGTAGGATGGAAGCAGCTTTTGTCTAAGTTAACTCGCTACGCCAGAAATGAACATTTTTGAACCAAAAAAGCTTTAAGTAAAAAGGTAGAAATAGTTTCCACTTTAAGATACTCTTGTCCCAATCATACTATTCATTATTTTTCCCAAAAATGTTTTTCTCCAGTGGTAAAACTTTCCTGCTTGATTTTCTTTCTTTCCTTTTTTTTCTTTGAAAGCACTGAGGGTTAAGTGATTTGCCCAACGTCACAAAGTTAGAAAGTATCTGAAACCAAATTTGAAGTCAGGTGCTTCTGATTCCAGGGCTAGTACTCTATTCACTGTGCCACCTAGCTGCCCCGCTTCCTTGATTTTCAACTGTTGCTAAGTAAATTAGGCAAATGATAAAACCAACATGGACAGTGTTAACAAAAACTTAACTTCAGAATTGCTATCATGCACCATACTTTCAATACTTTCCCTGATTATTGTTTATTGAGAAAACTAAAATGTACTAGGTGCTATGTGTTTTAACTGAACTGCACTTCTCCTTGCTGTCTGCCTATCCAAATACTCACTCATAATTCTGAACCCAGCTCAAGTCCTCAGCTCTCACAAGATGTCCTCTAAGACCTCACTATTCTCTATGTGCTCCTACAATACTGAAGTGAATACTACTCAGTTGTCATTTTATCACATCCTGGCTTGTGTTTGTTACCTAATTTACAATCATGGACTGCTAGAGTTGCAATCCCATTCTTTCCATTTCTTTAACTTCACCAATCAGGAAAATGAAACCTAGAGAGATAAAAATGACTGTTTTCTTTGCATACGTCTTATCTCTCCTACTGGCTTTTAGGCACCTAGAGATCAGAGACTGCCACAGTAAGTACTCAACATACAGTTATTTAACAATTTAACATACTGCATAAAAGACAGGATATCCCTATTACATGGCATGCACCATTTCTATATAATTGTGAAATAGAAAAATTCCATGAAACTAAAAAGAGTTCCTACTTCCACAATACTCCAATAATGTCACCCACTTCAGAGGGGCTTAAGAATGACTTAGGAAGGGAACTGTGAATAAAAAGTCAGAAGTCTTCACGTGACAATTTCTGAATTTTTTTTTACTATACTTTCCAGTTGGATCAATTGATAGAAATTTCAAGGTTTCTGCCAAGTGTGCTACTGTATAAAAAGGAAGGTCAGTTAATTGTTTCAACTAGAGGTTACAGGATTAAGCTAACTGATTAAATGTGAGAGGTAATGGAAAAGATAATAACAAGGTTTTAATCATGAGAGACTGGATGAATGTTGGTGCCACAGGATTTTTAAATTTCAAAATTTAGTCAGTCATCTGATATTGCTAAATATTCAGATATTTGACACTGCATTGATGTAATCTCAGACTACCCCCTAATGCACATCTTTGAAAAATAGCACAGAATTAAGAATAAAGTGACAAGAACCATCAAGGTACTAAAAACACAAGTACAAAGAATATACTGCAGTCTTCAGATTGAAGACTGGTTGTGCTTCAGATTTACATTGACATTTTGGAATTACTAGAGAAAATACTGCTGCTAATCTTTAGGCATTGGTGATTGTTGTTGCCATGCCATGCACGTATAAATATTCATCCAAATTTAAAGGGGGGTAAAACCTCCTTCATGGTATCATTGATAACACAAAAATCTCTTTTTTTTCCGTGTGTTCAAATGAAACACATTTTGAAAACCTGTCATACTTAAAAGTGATTTACCCCTGAATCTTTTATGTGTTAACAACACTGTTAGGTTGATGCTTTCATTTTTTTAAATGATTATTTGGGGGGTGGAGCCAAGATGGCAGAGTAGAAACAGCTCATCGAAGCCACTCTGCCCCCAGATTCCCCCCAAACTATGTAAAAGGGGGACTCTGAACAACTTCTGCAGCCCCAGAATCCACAGAACGACACAGAGAAGCTAACCTCCCGCTGAGGACAGCCCAGCAGCCCTGCAGGAAGGACCAGCACAGGGCTCTGGGAGCCCGCAGTGCGCAGCGCGCAGAGTGCAGGGAGCCGAGCCCAGGTCCACATGAGCCAAGGTTTTAGCCCCAGGGCGGCAGGGCCAGCAGCTGGCTGGAGAGACCCTAGAACACCAGCAGCTTTGGCGATTCCAGAATTATCAACATAGACATGCCTAGGACAAAGTAAGAGATTAGTGTCCTATGGACTTTGGGACCAGTATTTGGGGAATGCGTCGTCTTCCTCCCCTGGGGGCTGGAAGCCGCTGAGGAGACACACCATTTTGTAGTTTTCAGAGGCAGCTCCAGCTCTTGGCCTGCGAATTGTAGGGAGATCCAGCGATCAGTCTTGGGGGGTAATCGCTCTTGCTTTAACCTCCCTGGATCTGGATTGTGATCTAGGGTGGAAGTCGTGGGTGGGTTCACAGCTTGCCAGAAACGGAAGTTGCCCCCCACACGTTCGGGACGAAAATTCCTCTAGCTGGCCTTAAAGCCATAGTGTGGCAACAAGCCCAAAAGTCAAGCAATTAAGTGGCAACATGCCAAGGCAAAGGAAACAGAAAAATGCAACCCTAGACTCCTATTTTGGGGGCATAGAGCAGGAAAAGGACTGTGAGGTCAGAAGTCCTGCTCCAAAAGCCCCAGGGGAAAACATGAGCGGGTTGCAGGCCATAGAGGACCTTAAGAAGGACTTTAAAAATCAAATAAGACAAGTGGAGGAAAAATTGGAAAGAGAAATGAGAAGGATGCAGGAAAAGTATGAAATGAGGGTCAACAGCCTGACTGAGGAAAACAACACCTTAAAAAACAGACTACCTCAAATGGCAAAGGAGGCCCAAAAGGGCAATGAGGAGAAGAATGCCTTAAAAAGTCGAATTTGCCAGATGGAAAAAGAATCTCAAAAGTTCACTGAGGAGATTCATTCCTTCAGAGTTAGACTGGAGCAAATGGAAGCTAATGACTTTATGAGAAATCAAGATGCTGTTAAGCAGATCCAAACAAATGAAAGATTAGAAGGCAATGTGAAATATCTCATGGGAAAAACCACTGACCTGGAGAATAGATCCAGGAGAGACAATTTAAAAATTATTGGACTACCTGAAAGCCATGATCAAGGAAAGAACCTAGAAATCACCCTTCAAGAAATTCTCAAGGAAAACTGCCCTGATGTTTTAGATCCAGAGGGCAAATAGAGGTTGAAAGAATCCACCGATCACCTCCTGAAAAAGATCCCAAAAAGAAAACTCCCAGAAATATTATAGCCAGGTTCCAGAATCCCCAGATCAAGGAGAAAATACTACAAGCAGCCAGGAAGAAACAATTTCAATATTGTGGAAACACAATCAGAATAGCCCAGGACCTGGCAGCTTCTACACTGAGGGATTGAAGGGCATGGAATATGATATTCCAGAGGGCAAAAGAACTGGGAATGAACCCAAGGGTCACCTACCCAGCAAAACTGAGTATTTTGTTTCAGGGGAAAATATGGTCATTCAGTGGAATAGAGGACTTTCAAGCATTCTTGAGGAAAAAACCAGAATTGAATAGAAAATTTGACATCCAGACACAAGAAGGAAGAGATGCCTGAGAAGGTAATCAGGGAAAAGAAATCAAAAGGAACTTATCAAAGTTGAACTATTTACATTCCTATATGGAAAAGCAATAACTGTGACTGATGATATCTTTCTCACTATGAAAATAATGGAAGAAGGGGGTGTGGTCATATGAATACATATGTGAATGTGTGTGTATATGGTTACAGTTATATATGGATAGAGGGCATAGGTTGAATTTGTTGGGAAGGGAGAATACTCAAGGGATGAAATTATGAGGTGAGAGAGGAAAGTGGCAAGAGGAGATGGGGAGAGACAGGGTAGGGTAAACTATCCCATGTAGAAGAAGCAAGGGGAGGTGGTTGCAAAGGAGGGAGAGAATAAGGAAGGCTAAAAAGGCAAAACCACATTCACATTGAATTTGGTTCAGGGAGAAAATGACATACATACTAAATGGGATATCTCAACCTGTAGCAGGATAGGGGGAAGGGGATGGGAGGAGGGATGATGGATGGGAGGGCATCCTTGGGGTGAGGGGAGGTTGGAAGTACCCACTATAAAAGAGGGACAGGATCATGTAGGGAATGGACCAGGTGGGGGGTGGGATGAGTGGGAGGGAATTATAAGCAGCCCTGTACAATATATCTACTATGATAATGTTTTGCATAGCTAGACATGTACAACATACACTGAATTACTTACCTCCCCAGAGGGAATGGGTGACAAGGGAGGAAGGAAATGGATCTGAAATTCGAGGTCTTAACATTAAATGTTTCAAATATATATAAATACTATTATTAATACTCTTTTGCTTGTAATAGGGAGATAAGATGTACAGGCATTGGGATGCAAAGACTCACCTTCCTCTAATGGAAAATTCGATGGGGATATGGGAGAAGGTATGGGACAGAGCAGATTGGAGGAAGCGATATCTTGTGGGATTACTATTCTGGGAGGTTGGGTAGGGGAATAATGGGGGGAAAATGATTGTAACTCAAAATCTGGTGGAAATGAATGAATTAAAACAGAAGTTAATAAAGCATTTGTTTAAAAAAAGAAAAGAAAAGAAAAATAGATGTGACCTGACAAAAGCAGAGAATTAACTCCCAAAAAGGAGAACCACTTCCCTCATTCTAGAAACATTACCTCTTCTAATGCAGCTGTGGAGGGGCCATTTGAACTTATTTTCTTGAGTTGCCCTATTTTCCAGAGATGAAGCCCCAGTAAACTAACATAACAGGGAGCTTTTACAGTTGAACTCTATTAAACTCTCAGTGCCCTTGAAGCCAAGTTAGCTACGATCCTGGATCCAGCCAGCCTAACCCAGACTGATAAACCATTTATGAAACTGGGACTTACAGATAAGCAAGACCATTCTACCTTCATGGTCTAGCAGTTCCCAAGAGGGACCCCAGACATGCTTCACTTTTCTCATGATTCAACTCAAAAAAATGTCCCCCTTTTGCCCTTCTCCTCCTGAAATGTCTTGTTCTGTTACATATAAATACCCAAGACTTTGCCTACATTGCTGGACTCCTTTGCACAAAGGAGTTCCACATGCATGTTCATTTCTCTTGTAATAAATCTAGTTTCTACTCATGTCTTATGGAGTTGTGACTTGGTTAAAACAACCTAACATCTACCATAGTAGGATTTTTGGCCTATTTACTCATATTGAGTACGCAACACACTAAAATCTACTATGCTGTACTTGGACATGAGCTTGGTGGAACCAATGCTATGAAAAAATTATATAAAATCTGAGCCCACCATTAACCACTAGCATAGAGGAGAATGTTGGAGGGAAATGTCTGTGACTTTTATTTTTGCTATATCTTCAAGGTAAAAATCCCTTTGTAAAAGCTAATTGATATTAACAGGCTAATTGTAACAGAAGAATAAATCCCTAGTTTAACAGTGATGGGACTACATCAGAATGGGAGGTCAGGTAGATAGCATTGGTGAATAATCAACCCCTGCACCTCAGGGGCACACTTGGTACCCTGAGGTGAATATTTAGACTGTCTTCTTCAAGAAGGAGGATATCAGATCATCTCTAAAACAATATGTACAAATAAGGTCAAATTTGAGTCAGCACATGTTAAATCTTGACTTAGAAGCAATCTTGGCTTATGACCCAAAGGAATGGTATAACATTGTTCACTGATTTTTAACTTAGAGTTAACTTAAAAGTAGCATAATATCTGTTACTTTTTTCAATGCCATTAATTTTGGTGAATGCAATACACTAAACTTACCTCTAAAAAGAACTGCAACTCTTAAAAAAAATTAAATAGCCAAAGAATAGTTATAGATAATTATGTAAAATTTTCAATTAAATTTAATTTTCTTAAAATACTTATTATCTCAAATTTTTAAAGTGAAATGATATTGCTTCATGATAAATAAATACATAGCTAAAACCTCATCAATCTAAAGATAAAATACACTGGAGAGGCTGATATAAACAAAGACAACAGAGACAGCTTCAGCAACTGAAATGCAGAACCACAAAATCCAAATCCAAAAAATATGAACTATTATAGTGATCATTAGTTTTCACAAATACTGTTACTGTCAGAGAGTAAAGACCACTTGTGTTTGCTTTGTATAAATGTATAAATTGCAGATAGTATTAAATGTAATCAACTGACCCATCTTTAAATATACATGGATGGCAAGACAAGTGAATTTTTCCAGGAAAAATGAAATATTTTAATAAGCAAAAGTAAACTTTTCCAAAAACAAAGTCAGTGACTTTGCTTGTAACATACAAATTTTCTTACAGAATTGCTAAGTCTAAAAAGTCTCAAAAAAAGAGGCACTGATGCTGCCTGCAGTTATTGATAAATGTTTGAAACAATGCTTGCCAATTGCAAGCAGTTTCAGATGATTCAACTTGCAAGCAGTATGGTGGGGAGGAGCATTGTCTTTATGTTGATAGATTTTTTGTGATATATCCATTGAGAAGCTAAAATCTTACTCCTTTGTATTGAAAGCAAATGAAACAACAGACTAACAATATTGATTTGATTACATATTTGTGCTATGTTATTGAAACTGATGTAATGGCCAATTTATTATTTTGTAAACTTATTAGTAATAGTGTCACATAAAGAGAAATTTTCAATATAATTGATAAATGTTTTTAAATGACATAATCTAGGAGAATTTTAATAGACCACATTGATGAAACTCAATGTCAGGATGAATTGCAGGTCTATAAGCACTAGTTAAAAATGTGACATTTTGTACAAGTTGGACATGTCACATGCTTCACTGACAATCACTTTTATGAAGAAACATAAGTAAAGACTTATATGTAGTTTTTCAAATTTCTACAAGAATAATCACACTTATAAAAAGAGTCTATTGAAAGGAATGCACTTTATAAAATTATGTTGCAATATTAGGGCAGAATATTAATCACTACCATTATAACAAAACACCCTAGATTTGTCGTGCTATATAAAGTACTTTGATGGGTGTTTGTGCTAAAAGAAGAAATTGTCATTTTAAAGTGACAACAATAAAAATGAAGCAAATATATTTTATAACAGAAATTTGTTAGATAATTTTGGAAAAACAGAACTTTACACAAACTAATGCTAGATCCTCAAATTCACACTCTGATCCAGAAAGATAAAATGACTGCATTTATCAAAAAGTTTGAGCTGAAAAACAATATTTTGGACAAATTTCTTAATTTTTAAAAAATATACAATCTTCAAGTGAAATAGACAAATTAAAGACCTGATTACTAATAATGTGATCAAACTGTAGATGCAGTTCACATTTTAAAGACCTAGACAGTTCCAAATATGAGTGGCTAAATAACCCATGTGCCATGCAGAAATACTATACATTTGCTCTTATTCCATCTGGAAAGAACAGTTAATAAACTTGTCTTCTTATTACATGTTGAAACAAGTGTTTAAACTTGAAGATCTTATGTTTTAGTTACTGGTGAATAAAGAATTCTCTGGTTTGTCAAAGAAAGGGATAGAAATTTTACTATTATTCATAGCATCTTATTTATTCAAAAGAGTCTTCTGATATACCCGTCATAATGCTAAAATATTAATCTTGTTTGATAGTTGAAAAATAATGAGTACCAAGATCATCAAAGAATTCAAGTTTTGAGAAAATTCTAATCTAAAAAACAAGTCTATGCATCACATTATCACTATTATGGTAATTATTTTGTATTACAAATATCCAGAAGTAAATTATGTTCAAAAAATAAATTAAAATCTGTGTATATTTTATTGTATATTTATAATTGATATTATGATTGCAATAAATAAAATTTTATTTTAGTAAAATATGAACTCAATTATCTGAGTAGATGATTTCATGAAAAAATTGAGAAAGTTACGGTTTTTTAAAAAACATTAAAGAAATTGATTAGATATGAAAAGTGAAGGAAATTAACAGTAAAATACAGTCTCATAGTTAACAACATGGGAAATAGGAAATTTAGCAGGGCAAATAACACGGACATTTTGGTACATGTTGAATTCAAGATGCCAACAGAACATCTATGTTGAGCTGCCTTGTAGGTAGTTATAAATATCAGTATGGGATTCCAGAGGAGGTCAGTCTAGATATATTGCTAGCATAGTGAGAGAAAAGAACAAAAACAGTAAAGAGTAAAAATCTTTGAAGACAAACAGAGTAGCCAGTAGGATGGGATGGGCAAGTGTCTAAAGTTCCAGAGAGGTCAAGGAGAAAAAGAACTATAAAAAGAACACTGGATTTATCAAATAGGCGGTAACTGGTGAAGTTCCAATGGAGTGGTGAGAAAAAAAAATCAGATGACAAGCCTTTAAAAGACTAACGGAGAAGTTCATGTGCTACTGTATAGGCAATAGGGAGCCACTGGAGTTTAATGAGTAAGAGAGGGACATGAGCAGATCTTCACTTAAGGAAAATCATTTTGACAGATACATGGAAGATAGACTAGAATGGTGAAATATTTGAAGCAGGGAGATCAATTAGAAGGCTATTGAGCTAGGGAAAGTAGCCTAGCCATACCAGATTTTAAACTGTATTAAAAAGCAGCAGTCATCAAAACTACTTGGTACTAGCTAAGGAATAGAGTAGTGGATCAGTGGAATAGATTAGGTATACAAGACACAGTAGTCAATGGCTATAGTAATCTATTGTCTGATAAACCCAAAGACTCCAGCTTCTGGAATAAAAACTCACTATTTGACAGAAACTGCTGGGAAAACTGGAAAATAGCATAATAGAAACTGGGCATTGACCAATATCTTACCCCACATACCAAAATAAAGTCTAAATGGGTTCACAATCTAGATATAAAGGCTGAAACTGTAAGTGATCTGGAAGAGCAAGGAATAGTTTACCTGTCAGATTTCTGGAAAAGGGAAAAATTTATGACGAAACAAGAGATAAACAGCATTACAAAACACAAAATGGATAATTCTGATAACATTAAATTGAAAAGTTTTTGTACAAACAAAGCCAATGTAATCAAAATTAGGAGGGAAGCAGAAAACTGGGAAAGAATTTTTACAACCAGTGTCTATGATAAAAACCTCATTTCTAAAATATGCAGAAAACTGAGTCAAATACAAAAGAAAACAAGTCATTTCCCTATTGATAAATGGTCAAAGGATATGAATAGGCAGTTTTCAGAGGAAGAAATTAAACATAACTATAAACATTTGAAAAAATGTTCTAAATCACTATTGATTAGAGAAATGCAAATCAAAACAACTCTGAGGTACCACATCTCACCTGTCAGATTCGATAACATGACAAAACAGGAAAATTATAAATGCTGGAGATGTGGGAAAATTAGAACACTAATGCATAGTTGGTAAAACTGTGAACTGATCTAACCATTCTGGAGAGCAATTTGGAACTATGCCCAAAGGATTGTAAAAATGTACATAATCTTTGACCCAGCAATACCACTTCTAGGGCTGTATCCCAAAAAGATCATATAAGTGTAAAAAGGACCTGGATTACAAAAACATTTATAGCAGCTCTTTTTGTTCTGGAAAAGAATTGGAAATCAAGGGAATGACCTTCAATTGGGGAATAGCTAAAGAAGTTGTGGCATATGAATGTAATGGAATATTACCGTGCTATAAAAATTATGAACTTCATAATAACCTGGAGAGACATAAATTGTTGCTGAGTGAAGCAAGCAGAAAGTAGGAGAACACTGTACACAATTACAGATACATCATATCTGTGATGACTAACTTTGATTGACTGAGATCCTCTCAGAAATGCAGGGCTATAAGACAACTCCAAAAGACTCTTGATAGAAAGGGCTGTCCACATCCAGAGAAAGAATTGTTGCTCTCTCTTTTTTGTTTTGTTTTGTTTCTTCTTTCTTATTGTTCATTCCATTGGTTACAATCCTTCTTTACAACTTGACTACTGTTTTATGTGAAGGTATTTGTAGAACCTATGTCAGATTGCATGCCGCCATAGAAGAGGAGGGAGAAGGAGAGCAAAGGGGAGAAAATTTGTAACTCAAAAGCTTGTGGAAATGAATGTTACAAACTAAAAGTAAGTAAGTAAATAAATAAATTTATTAAAATTTTTAAAAGGCTATTGAAATATTCTGCATAAGAGGATAAAAGAACTCTAAATCAAGCTCTGTTAGTAGGACTACCAAGAAAATGAAAAATATGAGATAAGTTGTAGGATTAGAAATGGAAGGATTAGATTTGGCAATTTATTGCATACGTGGAATGAGGGAGAGTGAAGAGTCAAGGAAAATGCTAAGATTATGCATCTGGGAAACTGGAAGAATAATAATTCTTTCAATAAAAATGGAGAAATCTAGGCAACATTAGGAGAAAAGGTCATGAGCTATGTTCAGGACATACTGAGTCTGAGATGTCTCTGGTACAACCAGTATAAACTGTTCAACTAGTAGTTAGTAAAATGAGACTGACATTCAGGAGGGAGACTCAGATTAGATATAAAGAATATCTGCATGGGGGGCAGCTAGGTGGTGCAGTGAATACAGCACTGGCCCTGGAGTCAGGAGGACCTGAGTTCAAATCCTGCCTCAGACACTTAATGCAAAAAAAAAAAAAAAAACCACAACAACCTAGCCGTGTGACCTTGGGCAAGTCACTTAACCCCAATTGCCCTACCTTCCCCCTCCAAAGGGAAAAAAAAGAATATCTGCATAGAGATAATAAGTTGTCCAAGAAAAAACATAAAATATACAACAGAAACCAGGAAAAAAAACTTTTGAAACATCTACAGCAAAGGGGATGATTGTTATGTATAATGAGTCAGGAAAAGAAACTGAAAAGGATAGGTCAGACAGGTAGGAGAAGAATCAAGAGAGAGTAGTCTCATGAAAACTGAGAGAAGAAAGAGCATCTAGGAGAGGGTATTTAACAGTGCCAAATGCTGTGGAGGATTGACTAAGAAAAGATTGTTTGAATTGTCAATTAAAATATTATTTGCAACATTCGGGAGAGCAATTTCAATTGATTGAGGAGGAGGCAATATGAGGGGGTAGGCATCAGCATTGAGGAAGGCAGTGGAAGGCCTCTTACAGAAGGTGGGATTTGAGCTAACACTTGAAGGAAGCTAAGAAATCCAAAAGGAGGTGGAAGAGCATTTCAAGAAATGGGGAACAACCAGCAAAAAGGCATTCAGGAGATGGAGTGTCCTCTGCAAAGAAGAGTGGGGGCAGTGTCATCAGGTCATAGAGTATATAGAAGGGAGTAAGGCACAAGAAGACTGGAAAATAGGAAGGGGCTGAGTTATAAAGCACTTTAAAAGTCAAAAAGAAGATCTTAGATCTGATCTTAGAAGTAACTGGATGCCACTGGAGTCTACTGAGTAGGAGAGGTGACATAATCAGACCTGTGTTTTAGGAAGGTCACTTTGACAGCTGAATGGAGGATGGATTGGAGTGGGAAAAGGCTTAAGATATGATCAACCAGCAGGCTATTGTAATAGTCCAGATGTGAGGTATTGAGGGCCTGCAGCAGGGTGGTGGCAATGTCCAAAGGGAAAAGAGGGGCACATACAAAAGATGTTGCAAAGGTAAAATCAACATGACTTGGCAATAAGTTGGATATGGAGTGGAGTAGAAGGATGGCCGGGCAGGGATTCAGAAGTCAAAGATGACATCTACGTTATGAGCCTTGAGTGACTGCAAGGATGGTCTTATCCTCGAAAATAACAGGGAAATTTGGAAAAGGGGAAGATCTAGGGGGAAAGATAATGAGTTCAGTTTTGGACAAGTGGAGTTTGAGGTATCTATAGGTTGTTCAGTTTAATATGAAGTTCGCTGAAGAGGTAAGAATAGAGGTCAGGGGAGAGGTTAAAACTGGATAAATAAATCTGAGTATCATGGCATAAAGAGGTTAATTGAATTCATGGGAGTTAATGAGACCACCAAGGGAAATAATATAGAAGAAGAAGAGAAAAGGTGCTAGGACAGAAACTTGGGGAATACCCCTAATTTGCAGACATGAACTTGATAAAGATCCAAAAGAGACTGAGAAGGAAGGTTGGATTGGAAGGAGAACTGAGTAAACTCCTCACTTTCTCTTACTTCCCATATCCAATTTATTGTTGAGTCCTATCAATTCTACCTTCCTAATACTTTTCATATTCTCTGAAACTAAAACCACTTGGTGCAAGCCTTCATCACCTCACTATGGATTACTGCAGTAGCCTTCTAGTTGATCTCCATGCTAATTCACTGGATGTCCCCTATGGCTGGAATGCTCTCTCTCCTCACCTTTACCTCCCGACTTCCCTGTCTTCTTTCAAGACTCAAGACCATCTTCTACCTATTTCCCTCCCTTACCCTCAACCCCCACCACCACTGATAGGGTCTACCCATTAAAATTATCATCCATTTACATAATATATACCTATCATATATATGATATATGATAAACATGTATGTCATACCATATATGCAATTTTTAATGCTGTCTTCCCTATTAGAATATGAGCTCTTTGAAGGTAGGGATAATGTTTTTCCCTTTCTTTATATCTCTAGCACTCAGCACAGTGCCTAGCATGTAGTAAATACTTAATAAATGTTTGCTGACTGATTGACTTACTCTGAAGACAATATATACTTGTCATGTAATATACAGAAGTGATGGGAGAAACAAATGAGATAATGTAGGTGAAAGCACTTTATAATTGCAGAAATTTGATAATAAAACAGGTAGAGTGGAAAATTACTGGCTAAAGCTGTGGCTCTGTCACTGGCTAGTTGGATACTTCATTTGACCTCTTATGGATCTTAGCATATTCTTAGAGAATAAGAAAATGGCCAAATAAGCTTGGGAAAAATGAAGACTATGTGGTGAGAAATGAACATAATCACTAAATATTATTATACTTCTTGTTTTTATTTATATATTTGGTTTTTTTTAATGATTTCCCAAACACTTTCAAATACCTTATCTCCTCTATGGCCATTCTATAAAATGATGAGTCTGCACTAAATTATGGAAATTTTCTATCAGGTCACTTCTAACTCTAGATTATACTAATAGCTATCATCAGAATAAGGCCTGGATCTTATTCCCTGGCCCCTTTCTACTACACCACAGTCTTAGTTCATTTCTGCATTTAAAAAAAAAGTATTTATGCTATTCATCTTACTAATTAAAAGATGTGTGCCTACTTGTGAAATAAAAGTATTTCCCAAAGTTATTTTCTAAGAGAATCAGTTTTCCATTTCTTTTATAAGCAAACCCACCTAGAGCTGCAATAAAACCTTCCCCTGCTCTGGGCCTTCTGTAAAATGTTTGACTTTGGCACATGCTAAATTAAATGAAGCATTGCTTGGGGATTCATCATCCCAAGAACTTAATGAATGCAATTCGTCAGGGCTGCAGCCACTTTCTTTGGCCATTCCCAAACAAAGGCAGCAACTGAGCAGCCAGGGAGGGGATGAGGGCAAAAAACAAAAACAGGCATTAAAGAGGGAAACAGATGATATTTAATTATATAACTCTTCTCAACAATTCTCTTAGGAAAGGAATTATTACCTGGCTAAGCACACATACATTGGATCACGCTGCTGAGAAAGCATCCCTACAATGTTCTTTTTTTTTTCTTCCCATGAGAGCCTATAATGACTGTGTTTACAAATTGCATGTCTGAAAGCCTGGTAGCAATGTACATTCGCAGTCTGAATCAATGATATGTGTCTATCCATCTATCTACATGATAGATCATATATGTGCATACAATATTTCTTTTTTAAAGGCTCAGGTTTATTCATTCAATATTTATGTTGTATTATTGCACATAATTACATCCAAAGAATTAGCAATGATCATTAATGCTACACTAATGCAGTCATAATTACTTTCATTTAAACTATAGCTAAATGAATCTAGAAGTATATTAATTTGTAATTCAAGGTGTTTCTTAATTTTAAAAATGTGAATCTATGCTTGCCTTCCACTCCACCAAGAGAAAAGGGGAATCATTCAGGGAAGAGTAGCAGTCTAGGTTTTTACTTTGACTAAGAACCTTCTTATGAGGGGAAGGTGATGGGCATAACAGGTAGAAAGAGCAGTAGGCTAAGAGTTAGGAAGGAAACCTAGCCTCCAGTCCTGGCTTGGCCATCTTTGTAGCTTTGGACAAGGTACTTTACTCCTCTGGGCCTTAGACTGCCCATCTTCAAAATGGGGATGATGATCCCCACTACTCTGCCTCCTTCACAGAATATTATCCAAGCTAGACTCTACCATTAACTAGCTATGTGACCTTGAATACAGTCACATCACTTCTGTGTGATTTAGTTTCCCCGGGTATAAAATAAGGGGCTTGAACTAGATTATCTCTAAGGCCCTCCTGAAGGTAACATTCCATGATTCTCTAAAATAAAAGGAATCATTTCTAGATTTGACATTTAGCCTGGTTTTGCATAATGATCGGCTTTTTGTCAGGTATGAGCTTAGCTTGTTCATCTCATTTATATCCCATCTTCTTCCTGATGAAGCTGAATCCATCACCCAAAAAGAATTTACAATGGTTTCCTCTTCACAGTTCCTAGTGATTGAGTAAAAGTGAGTGACAGGGAGAGAGAAGAAACAGAAAGAAAGAAGGAAAGAGAGGAGAGGGGAGGAAAGGAAAGAAAGAGACAGAGAGACAAAGAAAGAAAAGGAAGGAAAGAAAGAAGAGAATCGAGTGCCATGCTGAGTGCTACATCTGTAATCATTTCTGAGAAAATGAAAAGGAATTGAAGTTGTAAAGGTCACTTTCTAAAGAAGGCTGAAAGAAAAAAAATAAATAAAAAGCAAAGCATGCTTCTTCCAGAGTCTACAAATTAACTGAAGCCCCAAATTAGGAATAAAACAACTAGGAAAGCCTCTGCTGCAGTGATGGAAGGTGGAAAGGCTCTCTCATTTCATCCACTGCCATGCATATCAAAAGTGCCACAGGTTAAAAAACAAAAACAAATGGAGATTGAGCCACTAAAATGATGCCCTGTAAACAGCAAAAAATGGACAGGAAAAAAAACATTCGATACACTGATTGGAATCTTTGTCAGGTTACCATAGGAAAGGTATGAGATGGTCACCAATAAATGGAAGGAAAGAAGGTTCCTCTACTCAACAACTACAAGCAAGTAACAACAGTAAAAATAATAGTCATTTCTACAAAACTTTTTAAGGTTTACAATGTGTTTTCCCCTTGTTCCTAGTGAACACCAAAATATGCCAAAAATCAATTTGGCATATCATATAATGATTAAAAAAAACCAACAACTTGAGATATAAAAATGAATAATACATCTCTTCTGTTGACTAGTAGACAGCCTGAGCTATTTTTTTTTCCTACCCTCATAGGTCAAAATAAAATCAAAGAAAAAATTAACTGTTCTTGAATACATGAAAAAGACTCAGATAATTTTTACCCATACCTTGTGGACTTATAACATGGATAACAGAGGAGCTCTATCCATGGTTTTTTTTTGTTTGTTTGTTTTTTAATTGTATCCTATTTCCCTAAGAGACAATGAAAACTGTCACTACTTGTTTTTGAGAAGATAGCAGAATTGGTTATGTCAGCTTCTGTCTCTTCTGTATCTCCCAGCATTCCTCCTTGATAGTGTCAAAAAACATTTAAGCAACCTGTTCAAGGTCACACAGCTACTAGGACTTCTGTGTGTATTAGTCTACATGACTTTAAAGAGTAAGCCTCAAAGCAGTCTCAGCCAGATGAGACAACTCCTGAAGAAAACTCTTACTTTAGGCAGGCTTTGTCCTTCTCCCTTGGAGCAAAGCAGGGCTCCCCCATCTTCTGGTGAGGCAAGACTACATTTATTTCCTTAAATTCTCTAGATCACTGATTTGGGGAGAGGAAGATTACTGATGACGAAGTCCTGAGGGAGAAAAGGGAAGATATGTACTAGTCTCTGTTAATGATCCTCTTCCAACATGAACTACTAGAAAAATTCAGGGAAAGGATCATGGTGGAAGCACACATGCTGCAGTAAGACTGCAGATATACCTTACCATATAACTAGATATACCTTCAAATTTATTTGAGAAAAAAAAAATCTTACCATTTAGTGCATTTGCTCACCTTGTCTCTTACTTTCTAGCCAATTTTCTCCTCCTCTCCTCCTCCATTGACCTCTCCCTTCACATTTCCACAAAAGGACATCCTATATGCATGAAAGTGCAGAAGAGTCAACTATTCCAACCTCCTCATCTTATTCATTAAGATAATGAAGCTGGGCAGGGAAACAAGATGACTTTGTCATCATTCCTTCCATCTTCCCTTTTTTTTCTCCTAATTTTTGCCTATCTTTCTTTCCAGTGAGAAAACTACCAAAAATGTAAAAACAAAAACAAATTATCAAGATGTGTATGTATCAGTCAGTTTCGGCCATCCAATCCTAAAAGAATTCATTTAGAACTTAAAACTGCCCCCCTCGTATATTATTTCATTCTGCTCTATATTTCAGAATACTGGACCTGGATAATACATTCTTCCAAATAAGCCCCAGGGTTTAGCTATTTAAAGCCCTGCAAAGGTGTGTCTAATTTTTGCTCATCTAATGAGGTTGCTCCCTTTAATTCCATCAAAGAAAGATGTTCAGCATAAATGGATCAGAAATATATTCAGCTTTACAGTTGTTCTAACACCTTGCTAACATCTGCTCATTATATTGAAGGCTACAAGGCTGGGGGGATTTCTCAAAAATTAAACTCCTTTAACATCTTAAAACTTAAACACAACAGACAATGCAAATATGATTTGTCTTCACTCAGATGAGGAAAAATGAGACTTAGAAGGTTAAGTGCTTCTCCCCAAAACTTGGCAGGCGGGGGCACCACAGACATAGAGCACTGCACATATTGCTAAACTGTTTTATGTCTTGATTTGTTGGTTTTTTTTCCCCTTTCTTCCTTTTTTTTTCCTTTCCAAAAAGTTTTTGTTGTATAGGATGGTGCTCCTGAGGGAGGAAGAAAAAGGGAAATGGGAAAGCACAGGTAATATAAAACAAAAGATATGAAGAAAATTTATTTTTAATGAAAAGATAAATAGTTTGCTCAATGTCACAGCACAGTTGGAATCCAAACCCCGATTTTCTGCCTTCAAGTTCAGGTTTTCTGTCCATATCATGCAACTCTTCAAAAACAAACATTTTTTTCTTTAGGTAATTTCTCTCTTTAGGTAAAAAAGCCTAGTTACTTGTATGGCTCCATAAAATCTTCAACAAATAGGACAATAAGTAGAATGTATACTTCATCTTATTGATGCCTTGTTTTTTTGTGGGGAGGGGTTGGTGTTTTTTTTATAGCACATTCATTTCTAAATATATCCTTTTCTCTTCTATCCATCAAGAGTTCCCTTTTAACAAAGATTTACAAAGGGAAAGAAAAAAAACAGGTCAGAAAAATCAAGCAAGTATGAAACATGTTTGACAGTATATGCATTATTCTGCATCTGTAGTTCCATAACACAGAAATGAATTTCCTCAACTCTTCTCCAGAACAAAGTTCAGAGAATACATATTATCTTTTCCTTTTTGGTTATACATCTGAGAGATCATTGAAATAGCAGGATCCTAAATACAATCTTCACTCTGTACAATATAGGGCATCCTCTGCTAAACATATAATCCAAGGAGGTCAAAAATAAAAAGAAAGGCCCCACATGTACCAAAGTATTTATAGCAACACTTTTTGTAGTAGCAAAGTAGATAGTCAGAGTCTGGAGACAGGACAAATAAACCATGATTCATGAATAATTAAAAACAGCTGTGTTGAAGGAAAAACCTGGTGAATATAGGTGATATAAAAACAAAAGATATCAATAAAATTCATTTTAAAATATGTTACAAGTCACTTATATCATATGCCCATATGCAACTAAATATAAAAATGCTTGCTAAGAAATAAAAATGTTAAGTCTCTTAATATGCCAGTGATGAAAGCCTCTTTGCAGAATCAAAATATTCTTATTAATACTAGAAATGATGTGTGGCTAAAATTTACAGCACCAAAAACATGGTCCAACAGCCTCTAAGAGAACAATTCATTTTTAAACAGCTTAAATTTAAATAAAAAGCTCTACAGAAGTGCAAAGTTCTATTATTTGTATTTTATAAAGGCCTCATATATCATTAAGTGAGGAAATATTTTACTTAGTTATAAAACAAATATAATATAGGCATTTTCTTTTCCTCCACATGGAACAGAAACACCTTCTATAAAGATAAGGGTAAGAACTAAGGGAGGTAAGTGAGGAAGGATCCCATTGAAAAGGTAAAAAGAATAAATTAAAATAAGCATAACCAAATTCTCTAACCCATAACTATTTGAAAATTGAAAAGTGGTGTATTAGAAAGCATACTGACAAAAACTCAGGACAGTTGGATTTTAATACTAGTTCTACCTCTTACTCCATGGATGTCCCTGGCAAATAATTTTAATCTCAGCCTCAGGATCTTCTATTAAAAGGGCATCATACAAGTCCTTTTCTCATTTTTATGATCTCTTTGAGGTACAGCCCTAGAAGTGGTATTGCTGGGTCAAAGAGTATGCACATTTTTATAGCCCTTTGGGCATAGTTCCAAATTGCTCTCTAGAATGGCTGGATCAGCTCACAGTTCCACCAACAATGAATTAGTGTTCCAACATTCCCACATCCCCTTCAACATTTATCATTTTCCTGTTTTTTCATGTTAACCAATCTGATAGGTATGGTATGGTACCTCAGAGTTGTTTTGTGCGTTTCTCTAATCAATAGTGATTTAGAGCACTTTTTTCATATGACTATAGATAGCTTTAATTTCTTCCTCTGAAAACTGCCTGTTCATATTCTTTGGCCATTTTTCAACTGGGGAATGACTTATATTTTTGTAAATTTGACTCAGTTCTCTGTATATTTTTAAAATGAGGGCTTTATCAGAGTCACTGGTTATAAAAATTCTTTCCCAGCTTTCTGCTTCCCTCTTGGTTGGTCTTGGTTGCTTGGTTTTTGTGCAAAAACTTTTCAATTTAATGCAATCAAAATTATCCATTTTGCATTTCATACTATTTTCTCTCTCGTTTGTTCATAAATTCGTCCATTCTCCATAAATTTGACAGATAAAGCTTTTTTTCTTTCTCATGGATTTTCCCATTTGTTATAACTCTTCTATGCAACATGACTAATGTGAAAATGTGTTTACTGGGAATGTATGTGTAGAGCCCATATCATATTGCAAGCCATCTTGGGGAGGGGGGAAGAAGTGGGAGAAAATTTAAAACTTATGGAAGTGAATGTTGAACAATAAAAATAAATAATTTAATAAACTGGGGAAAGGAGGAAGGGGGGAGGGGGCGAACAATCATAACACTCTCACTGCCAGACTCAGAGAGTCATTGCAAGGAAAGGCGACTGTGAAATGCAAATCATAAATCTTAAACAATTCATTTCAATTACCTGAGTCTCAGTTTCCTCATTGGTAAACTGAGGGGACTGGACTAGATGTAGTGTTAGTTCTGTGGGCTACTGAATGAAGTCATGAGAAGTGGAGAGGAGAGGGGCTAACAACCTACATTTGGGGGAAGCGCCGTCTTTTATTTGCACCAAACACTGACTTTTCTACATACCTACCAGAAGCTATAGACTCTGGGCTTTTTCTTTTCAGTTTTTAAAAGAAAAGGTCTGCAACCTTTCTGATTTCAGCACCAGGTCTTTCTGTGATTCTATAAACAGCCTCCTTGGTGGTCAGGATTTGAGAAACCGGTGGTCACATTATACCTAGCCATCGAGGCCTTTAAAATAAAGGCATGCATATCTCTGTTTTTAATGGTCAAAGTTATCCACAGTTAAAATAGGAGAAAGGAGGCCTTTTCTGCACTTGTCATAGGATCATAGAATTAGATCTTAGAGGCCATTTAGTCCAACTCCTTTGTTTATAGGTGAGGGAACTGAGAACTTAAGTCACCTGTCCAGGATCACACAAGCTAGTGAGCATGTTGGGAAATGAACCAAGGACTTCCTGATTCTAAATCCAGTGCCCTACTGTGACATCCTTGTTTACTGTACCAATGCTGTGGTGAATTTTGCTTTTGGGGGAAGGGAAAGGAATAGGGAAAGAGGAAGCAGGAAAGGGAAAAAAAGAAAGGGGAACAGGAAAAGGGGAGGGGGGGGGAACAAGGAAGGAGGAAGGGTACATACAGTTAGTGTCTGAGGGCAAATATGAACACTGATTCCAGGATGAATACTTTATCTACTGGCTACCAGATGCCTCAATATTTCAAAATTTCTTGGAGCAACTGACATTTTTACACGTATCTCTTGAAATTTGTACTTCCTAAGGAGCCCCACACCCTCATTACAGTTCTGTACCTCATATAATCTTACATTATACACAAGAAAGCTAAAGAACAGGGAGAAGTGACTTACCTTATATCACATCACTAAGTGGAGATGCTAGAAGACGAACCCAGGACTTTATCCTTCAGGGCCAGGGCTTTTCAACAGGGATTTAGTTCTAGATTCCAAGACTAAGGTATAATAACAGTACCATGGGAGGAAAAAAAAAAAAGGCAAATGATCTACAGGAACAAGCCCATGAGCCAAAGCTAATCCGCTTCTGAGGGGGAAAGTGTTCAACATGACCTTTAAGTTGCATGTCTGCTACAGACTACATGAGAAATACATTCAAATACTATCTAAGAAAACAACAGATTTTCAAGTTAGAAGTGGTTTGTTGAGAGAGCATGGGAGAGTGAAGAGAGAGTTAGCCTCAAAGGCAGTAAGGCCTGGGCTCAAGTCCCACTCTGACACATACTGACTGTCATCTTGGGCAAGTTATTAAATATCTTTAGGTTCTAGGCAACTCTCTACCACTATACATTGAAGAGGTATTGATCTGCATTGGCAGGAGTTTCCTCCTTGGGAGTTCCCTATATCAACTAAAATCATATGTCCTGTCCTTATCCCTCACCTTAAAACTGCTTAAAGCTTTAAAACTAAACATATTCTTCTGGCATGCCTTGTTCCCTATGGAATGTGGAAATTCCACCCAGAGTCACCAGATTGATTTTTCTCTAACAACCACCTGCAACATGGATCATTCTTGCTCAAATGGTTCTACATTGGCAAAAGGATAAAATCCAAACTTCATAGCTGCCATTAAATATCCTCTATAATCTGGCCCCAACCTAACTTTCTATTCTTATTTCCCACTATTTTCTAAAGACAAATCCCATATTGTATTCAGGACCATCTCAACCACATCATACAAACAGGTCACATGCATTCCCAGCTTGGTGCTGTTTCTCTTGATTAGAATACCTTCCTATCAGCTCTCTATTTTGCCAAGTGATAACCATCTGTAAAGGCCTAGCCTACATTCTGACTCCTCCAACTTCTTCAACCACCCAGGCCCACTGGTCTCATATACCCACTGAACAACAATAGCAAACATATATTGCATTTACTATTAACAAACCTATTCACACCTAGACCCTCAAGAGGCCACCTAGAATTGGGCATTTTTAAATGTCTTATTTAGCCACATCATTAAACATTAAGCATCTATAATGTGCCAGGCACTGTGCTAAACACTAAGGATACACACAAAACAAGGCAAAAGACAGTCCCTGCCCTTAAGGAGTTTAAGAAAGAAGACAGCATTCAAATAGTTATGCAAAATAATCAGCAAAGGGAAGACACTCATCAGGAAGTCAGTGGTTCTCCCTCCTCCCCCCATATACACAAGCATACACACACACACACACACACACACACACACACACACACACACACACACACTAACACCCTTATCAAGCCTCTATTTCTTTGCCACTTCTACCTTCTACCAATCTAATTGATTCTCCCTCCTCAGGTGAAGCAGAACAAGGCCAATTCCTTTTCCACTTAAGATATCACAGGGATATGGGGCAGAGACTGAACCTGTGATTTCACTAGTAAAAGGAATTCCCAGATGAAGAAAATCTTTCTATCAATGCAGGTCTACATATACTCTATAATTTATAATCTTAGTAGCCTGGAGCACTGAGGGATTAAGCAGTTTACCCAAGGTCACACATCCTTGATTCCAGGTCCTTCTGCATTAGAAATGGTTTTCCTATCCATTAGGTTACACTGCCTCTCTTCTCCAGGCATTAATTATCCCCATTTCCTTCAACCAACCTTTATTTGTCAAGGTCTCTCATCTCCCCATCATACAGGTTATCCTCCTCAGTATTCTCTCTAACTGATCAATATTCTTCCTAAAATGTGGCATCACAGACTGAAGACGCCAGGGATGGTCTGATGCAGGTAGAATACAATGGGACTTACAGTCCTAATCCTGGACACTCTTTCTCTTAATGAAGCCTAAGACATTAACTTGTATGGTTTCCATATTATATTGTGGACTCAAATTGTCCTAGCAGTTTACTTAAAATCCCTAAGTCTGTTTTAAGCTGTTGCCTCACCACACCTCTTCATCTTGTACTTATGAAGTTGATTTTTGAGCCCAAGTGTAAGATTTAAATTTCAACTAAGTATATTCAGCCCATTGTTCTAGTCCAACAAGATCTCAACTCAGACCACCCCTGTAAGTGTCAGTAGCCAAATGCCCCTCCCTGGATACTACTCCACTATTGTAAGCTCCTTGAAGGCAAGGGTTATCAATGCTTTTGTATTTGTTTCCCAAGCACGGTCTTTGGCACATATTAAGTATTTAATAAATGATAATTCATTCTTTCATTTTTGATCCTTTTCTTTTCTTCAATATATTTAGGAGAGAAAAAATGATTTTCTATCCTTAGTTTTTCTCACCAGACTCATCCCATCCTAAGCATTAGCTATTATTCATCCATACCTTTTGGCATTCCATCATATACTATTTTGCACTTTATTTAAATTCTACATGTGTATATGCCTTAAGTACCCAATAAAATGGTAATGCTCTTGAAAGCAGTGATAATATCTTATACTTCTTTTCCATCCCTCAGAGTGCCTCACACAATGCCTTGTACAAAGCAGGTGCTACATAAATATTTTTTTAAATAAACTGAATTGAAAATAAATTCAGTAAAAGGAAAAAATAGTTGAAAATGGAAGATGGGTATGCAAACGCGTCTTCTGATTTCATTTAATAGCCAAACTAATATCCTCTATCCTAATTTACCACTCCCCTTCCCCCCACTCATGCCAACTCACACACTCTTTGCCCATTTTACTGGGGTATTTAATCAGGTAATTACTGTCTTAAGACTATCACACACCTCTGAACATTATTGCTATGCTAAATCCATCTTAGTCAGTTCAACTGAATAACATAGATGATGACTTTTAGTATGCAAATAGAGAGACTTTTGAATATTTAGCCCATATATTATATAACCAATTGAACTGACTGAGTTAAATCAAAATCCAGGTGACTGCTATAGCCAACAATTACTCAAGGTACTTAAATTGAGAAATGAAGAAACCCAACAAGCAAAAACTTATTAACTACAATAACTACTTGCAAACAAATATTATTATAATTTATATTTCCTGAAGAGTAAACTGTCTGTTCTTGCAATTCTTCCAATTCTAAATAAAGTAGGATCATAACACTGGAAAAGCTCTTATCGAGTCAGTCAGTAAATAAGCATTAGTTAAATGTCTACCAGGGATCAAGCACATTCTATGCATGAGAGATACAAAGACAAAAATAAACAAGGCCTGCCCTCAAGAGGACTTACATTCTCCCCCTAGATCCACATTTTACAGCTAATATAAGTGAGATCCAGATATGTGACTTCTCCAACTTTCTGGTAACAGCTGGACCCAAATTTCTCAGTACAAGGTTCTTTTCACTATATCATGCTGTCTCTCTCACAGAATAAATGAATGAAAAAACATTTATTAAGGTACTATGCGTCAGATGCTACATTAAGTCCTAGGGATACAATTACAACCAAGAAAAACAGTCCCTGCTCTAATGGAGCCTCCATTCTACTAGGTTAAGACATTATACATAGAGAGGCAGAGCCAAGATAGCAGAGTAGAAACAGCATTTCCAAGGTGTTCTCCCCGCAGACCACTTCCAAACCATGCAAAAGGGGACTCTGAACAACTTCTGGAGCGCCAGCACACACAGAAGGTCACAGAGAAGATAACCTCCCACTGAGGACAGCCCAGCAGCCCTGCAGGGAGCCGACAGCCCAGCGATCTGGGAGGCAAGCCCAGGTTTGCCTGAGTCACGATTTTAGCCTCATGGCAGCTGGGCCAGCAGCCAGCTGGAGGGACCCCAGAATACCAGCAGCTATGGCAATTCCAGATTTATCAACACAGACATGCCTAGGACAAAGTAAAAGGTTAGTACCTATGGACTTTGGGAACAGTATTTGGGGAACGTGTCGGCTTCCTCCCCTGGGGGCTAGAAGCAGCTGAGGAGACACAGCACACTTGCCATTTTGCAGCTTCAGTGGTAGCATCAGCTCCTGGCCTGTGAACTGTAGGGAGATCCAGCAATCAGTCTGGGGGTTAATTACTCCTGCTTTAAGCTACATGGATCTGGATTGTGATCTAGGGGGGAGGTCTGGGGTGGGTATCCAACTTGCCAGAACCGGAAGTTGTGAAGACCCCAACATTTGGGACGAAAGCTCCCCTGTCTGGTGGGCAACAAGCCCAAAAGTCAAGTAATTAAGTGGCAACATGCCTAGGGAAAGGAAACAAAATAAACAGAAAAATGCAACATTAGACTCCTATTTTGGGGGCAATGAGGATTGAAGCAGGGAACAGGAGGAGGACTGTGAGGTCAGAAATCCTGCTCCAAAAGCCCCAAAAGAAAATATGAGAGGTTTACAGGCCATAGAGGACCTTAAGAAGCAGATAAGAGAAGTGGGGGAAAAATTGGGAAGAGAAATGAGAAGGATGCAGGAAAAGTATGAAATGAGGGTCAACAGCCTGACTGAGGAAAATAACACCTTAAAATATAGACTGGCAAAGGAGGCCCAAAAGGGCAATGAGGAGAAGAATGCCTTAAAAAATCGAATTTGCCAGATGGAAAAAGAATCTCAAAAGCTCACTGAGGAGATTCATTCCTTCAGAGTTAGACTGGAGCAAATGGAAGCTAATGACTTTATGAGAACTCAAGATGCTGTTAAGCAGATCCAAACAAATGAAAGATTAGAAGGCAATGTGAAATATCTCATGGGAAAAACCACTGACCTGGAAAATAGATCCAGGAGAGATGATTTAAAAATTATTGGACTACCTGAAAGCCATGATCAAAGAAAGAACCTAGAAATCACCCTTCAAGATATTCTCAAGGAAAATTACCCTGATGTTTTAAATCCAGAGGGCAAAATAGAGTTGAAAGAATCCACAGATCACCTCCTGAAAAAGATCCCAAAAAGAAAACTCCCAGGAATATTATAGCCAGGTTCCAGAATCCCCAGATCAAGGAGAAAATACTACAAGCAGCCAGAAAGAAACAGTTTCAATATTGTGGAAACACAATCAGAATAGCACAGGACCTGGCAGCTTCTACTCTGAGGGATCGAAGGGCATGGAATATGATATTCCAGAGGGCAAAAGAGCTGGGAATGAACCCAAGGGTCACCTACCCAGCAAAACTGAGTATTTTGTTTCAGGGGAAAATATGGTCATTCAGTGGAATAGAGAACTTTCAAGCATTCTTGAGGAAAAAACCAGAATTGAATAGAAAATTTGACATCCAGACACAAGAAGCAAGAGATGCCTAAGAAGGTAATCAGGGAAAAAGAAATCAAAAGGAACTTATCAAAGTTGAACTATTTACATTCCTATATGGAAAAAACAATAACTGTGACTGATGAAATCTTTCTCACTATGAAAATAATGGAAGAAGGGTGTATGGTCATATGAATACATATGTGAATGTGTGTATATATGTTTACAGTTATACATGGATAGAGGGCACAGGTTGAATTTGTTGGGAAGGGATAATACTCAAGGGATGAAATTATGAGGTGAGAGAGGAAAGTGGCAAGAGGAGATGGGGAGAGACAGGGTAGGGTAAACTATCTCATGTAGAAGAAGCAAGGGGTAGTGGCTGCAAGGGAGGGGAAGAACAGGAAGGCAAAAAGGCAAAACCATATTCTCATTGAATTTGGCTCAGGGAGAGAATGACATACATACTAAATGGGATATCTCACCCTGCTGGAGAGTAGGGGGAAGGAGGATGAGAGGGGGATGATGGAGGGGAGGGCATTCTGGGGAGAGGGGAGGTTGGAAGTACCCAATATCGAAGATGGGACAGGATCAAAGTAGGGAATGGACCAGGTGGGGGGTGAGATGGGTGGGAGGGAATTATAAGCATCCTTGTACAATATATCTACTATGGTAATGTTTTGCATAGCTAGACATGTACAACACATACTGAATTGCTTATCTTCCCAGAGGGAACGGGTGACAAGGGAGGAAGGGAATGGATCTGAAATTAGAGGTTTTAGAATTAAATGCTTCAAATATATATAAATACTATTATTAATACTATTTTACATGTAATTGGGAGATAAGATGTTCAGGCATTGGGGCACAGAGATTCACCTTGCCCCAGTGGTAAAGTCGAAGGGGGTATGGGGGAAGATATGGGAGAGAGCAGATTGGATGAGGGGCTATCTTGTGAGACTGCTATTCTGGGGTGATGGGTAGGAGAAAAACAGGGAAAAAATTGTAACTCAAAATCTGGCAGAAATGAAAGATGTTAACCAGAAGTTAATAAAGCATTTGCTCAAAAAAAAAATTATACACAGGAGAGAAATTTCAAATACTCTGCATTCAGCAAAATATCTGCCTTATTGTTGACATCATTTTGCCACCATGAATTTCTGCAAAGAACACAGTTATTATTTTTATTTGGGGAAATATTTAAGGTATAGAATAAAATTCTTGAGAGGAGGGATGATGGATGGAAGGGCATCCTTGGGGGGAGGGGAGGTTGGAAGTACCCACTATAGAAGAGGGACAGGATCATGTAGGGAATGGACCAGTTGGGGGGTGGGATGAGTGGGAGGGAATTATAAGCAGCCTTGTACAATATATCTACTATGATAATGTTTTGCATAGCTAGACATGTACAACATATACTAAATTACTTATCTCCCCAGAGGGAATGGGTGACAAGGGAGGAAGGAAATGGATCTGAAATTCGAGGTCTTAAGATTAAATGTTTCAAATATATATAAATACTATTATTAATACTGTTTTGCTTATAATTGGGAGATAAGATGTGCAGGCATTGGGACACAAAGATTTACCTTCCTCTAATGGAAAAGTCGAAGGGGGTATGGGAGAATGTATGGGAGAGAGCAGATTGGAGGAAGCGATATCTTGGGGGACTGCTATTCTGGGAGGGTGGGTAGGGGAAAAACAGGGGGGGGAATGATTGTAACTCAAAATCTGGCGGGAATGAATGATGTAAAACAGAAGTTAATAAAGCATTTGTTTAAATTTAAAAAATAAAAGAAAAAATTTTAAAAAAAGAATTTAGATGCTACACCATTTGGTTCATATATATTTAGTATTGATATTGCTTCATTGTCTATGACACCTTTTATCAAATGTAGTTTTCTGGCTCATTACTTTTAATTAAATCTTTTTGCTTCTACTGCATCTGAAATAAAATATATATATATATATATATATATATATATATATATATATAAAATTTAAAAAAGAATAAAATTCTTACATTGTGATGAACCTAAAATCCTTTCTGCCTTAATATGTATAGATCTCATTCAATTCTTATGAAGCTAAAATTATTAATATGGAACCAGAAAAAATGCACTTCAATTCACTGCTTCACTGGAAAATTTGTTATACTTCTACTGTTCAAAGAAAGAAATCAGCATCCTGGTAACTTGAATAAAGAGAAAGTTTTTCTTGGTATTTTATTTCCCAGGCAACCGCCCAAACATACATCTCTATGTTGCCATATTAAAAGTCAAATTATAGGTTGGATAGAAGTTAATGTGGGCACAAATTTTCTTTTTACATGCAAAAGTCTTTGGCAAGCTTAAAAAAAAGTTCTTGTTTGTTTTTTTTAATTATCCCATTACTCCTAAAATTAGTTGGTTCCCCAAAGAGGGAATGTAAGACAATAACAGCGTATAAGAATCAGGATATAGCTATTATGAAAGAATAACCATCATATAAAAATACTGCAAAATCTGAGAGATTTTTAATAGGGGCTGTTCAGCTTTGGTATGTTAAGCTGCTATAAACCTCCATTAAAAGCCTTTCATAAGCACAGTTTGAATTCCCATAGAAACAGTAGATGGCAGTTTCTACGAGAAATGTAAAGCCTTTTTCAACACATTTTATAACAATTTTTTAAAAATTAAGTCTAAATAATTAAATAATGGGTTGGACTCTATTAATACTCTTTACTAAGAAACAAGTGAAACTTCCTCTTAAAATAGAAATCTATTGAAGGAAAGAAGGAAGGAAGGAAGGAAAGAAATGCCCTTGGAACTTTTTTTATATAAGTAGCATTGGTACCTTTTTCTCACTAATATTTTGTTTGAAGTCACATATCGACTCTAATCTTTTTAAGACCTATGCTCACTAACATCCTCTACCTCTCTGAAAAATTAGCAATCATTTGACTAGATGTCCTAATTAGGCAGCCAGTGACACTGTGGATAAAGCACTGAGCCTGAAATCAGGAATACCTAAATTCAAATCTAGACTGAGATGCTTATTAGCTATGTGACCCTGGGCAAGTAACTTACCTCAGTTTCCTAAATTGTAAAACAGGTATAATAACCTAAGTCCCAAGGTTTTTGTGAGGATTAAATGAGATATTTGTTCTGGGTTTTTTGTGGGGTTTTTGTTTTTTAGTGCCTGGCACATAGTAGGTGCTGTATTAATGCTTAATCCTCTCTCCCTTCCTAATGCATCCAAATACATCATGAGTTACCATAGTTTGACACTTCCTTTTTCAGGTCAGAGAAAACTTGTGATATCTCTCCTTAAATCTATTTTCAATTTATCAAAACAGCCTAAGGTATCTTTTGTGAAACTCAAAGTCTATTATGTTTCTATCTAGAGCCTTAGTGCTGAGAGGTTCCTTAAAATACTAGGTTCAACCCCCTCATTTTACATGTAAGAAAACAGGGAACTAGAGAAATTAAGTCCAATGACACTGAATACTATGAATGAAAGCTATCTGTTTATCACACCTAGGCTAAAATGATATGGTCTTTGATTGTACAGATTAAAAGTCAAAACCCATAACAGAGACCAAGTTTAGCATTATGCTGAGAAAAACACGTTTCAATGAAATTTTCAATTTCTATCTGGATATTTGATCTCTTGTATGGATTCATCCTTGATGACTTCTAAATCTCTCTTCATCTCTAACATTTTTAAATTCTAAGATAATGCACAGAAAATCTATGTCACTGTGATGTGGGTCTAAAGGACCCAGTTTTCATTCACAGTACTCATTTTTTCTTGGTCCTTATTACCTTATCTGAAAAATGAATGGGTTGAACTACATAATCTCAAACATCCTTTTCTGCTCTATGACTTTAAAAAAAAAAAACCATACCAAGATTCTGTAGTACCTTATCCTACATTGACAAAGCAGAAATAGATTTGATAAAACAAAAAACATTAGGATTGTTTTTTGCTGACTTTTTCAATTTTATCCATAATACAACAGAACTTTAGGACTGGGTATTAGTTTACAATGTGTTACATAAAATGTCAAGAAAAAGGAACAATTTTATTTTGATATTTTTAGTCTAGCCCTGCCATTTTATTTCTTAGTAAGTTCCCTAGTGAGGAAGCTACTTCTACCAATGAAAATCTGTGGCCAGCCTGCATCTCACAGTCTTGAAGAACTGACTGGGGCACTGAGAGGCTGAGCAATTTGTCTAGGTTTATAGAGCCAGTATATGTCAGAGATAAAACCTGAACTTGGTCTTCTTGAATCCAAGGCGGGCCCTCTATCCACTGTGTTATGATATTTGTAATTAGATGGTACTAAAGATTAGATAAAAAAATAAGTAATTACTTATTAGCTCTGTTCATGCTACTTCTGTGCCCAGAATCTTTCACTGGTTTTTTTTCCCATTTTCTATAAAGATTCTTCAGTCCTCTAAATTGTGACCAAGGCTGGCTCACTCCTACTTAGGCAGACTAGTAGCTCTCTACTCAGTATGGGCTCATCGTATAGGTTCTCTAATTAGACCTATAAATTAAGACCCTCTAAAATATGGTCCCAACTTCTCTTTCTAGCCTTATATTTTACTACTGCCTCATGGATATGGTATCTTACAGTGGAACATGACCAGTAATTTTTCCCCATATATGTCTCTATAGCTGGAATGTACCATTACCTTCATCTCTGCATATTGAAATCTTATCCACTTTTCAAGACCACTTTTCAAGGGGTTATAAAGATGATTCAAAGTAGGAAGTGGACTAAATATCCTTAGAGTTTTCTTCCCACTATGAAATTATATGATTCTATGACTATGTAGCAAGTTTCTAGAGCTGCTATTCTTCCAACCCACACTTGGACTAACAAGTCAGTTCCCTAGAGCTGGACTGGCTCTATAATCCTGAGAGTTCTAGGGGTAACTCTCAGGGGTAGGTATAGTATTCTAATACTATAGCTCACAAGCTACCCACCTGATATATTTTCATCACCAGTTAATATTTCCCCAATATAAGTCTCTAATTACTGTCTCCTCAATATCATATCAGT